>OZ012735.1:297225179-297485179 GCA_963859935.3 Lathyrus sativus | reverse complement strand
ATTTGTGAATGGCTTGAGACCTGAGATCAAGCAAGCTATTGGTTACCAGGAAATCCAACGATTTTCGGAGTTGGTAAACAAGAGTAGGATTTACGATGAGGATAGTAGGGCTCGATCTAGCCACTACAAGAGCCTAAGTGATAAGAAAGGAAATGGTCACTTCCGAGGGAAACCTTACGTGACTCCTGCTGATAAGGGGAAACAAAGGGTTGGTTTCGGTAAGAATCCAAGTGGGGGAGTTTCTACTCCAGTGAGATGTTACAATTGTGGTGAAGCGGGACATCGTGCTCTTGAGTGCAAGAGTGTGGAACAGAAGTGTTTTAAGTGTGGCAAGCCAGACCACAAAGCTCTTGAATGCAGAAGCGGTGCAAATGTGACTTGCTACAACTGTGGCGAGCAAGGACACATTAATACCAAATGCGATAAGCCGAAGAAGAAACAAGGGAGCGGAAAAGTGTTCGCTCTATCTGGATCTGAGACTGCTAGTGACGATCGCTTGATCAGAGGTACGTGCTTCATTAATGGTACACCTTTGATCGCTATAATTGATACCGGAGCTACGCATTCTTTTATTTCTTTGGATTGTGTTAGAAGGTTGAATCTTGAGTTGTCTGTGATTGGTGGCGGTATGGTTATTGATACTCCTGCTATGGGTTCGGTAACTACACCGTATGTTTGTTTGAATTGTCCGTTGAGTATCTTCGGTAAAGATTTTGGAATTGATTTAGTGTGTCTTCACCTAGACCAACTCGATGTCATCCTTGGGATGAATTGGTTGGAATTCAACCGGGTATATATTAACTGTTTTGACAAGACGATTATTTTTCCAGAATCGGACGTTGCAAGAGATTTGTTTATGACAGCGAGACAAGTGAAAGAATCAGTGCAAGATGGAGCTAAGGTATTTATGCTTATGGCAACTTTGAGAATTGGTGAAAGTGAAGAGATTGGTGTTTTACCAATTGTTAGAGATTTTCCGGAAGTTTTCCCGGAAGAGATAAAGGATTTACCACCGGAGCGAGAAGTGGAGTTTTCAATAGATTTGATTCCTGGAACTAGTCTGATATCGATGGCTCCTTATCGTATGTCGGCATCAAAATTGAAAGAGTTGAAGAGTCAACTTGAGGATTTGCTTGAAAAGAGGTTTATTCGTCCGAGTGTGTCGCCGTGGGGTGCACCGGTGTTGTTGGTTAAGAAGAAAGAGGGTTCTATGAGGCTCTGTGTGGATTACAGACAGTTGAACAAGGTGACTATTAAGAACAAGTATCCACTCCCGAGGATTGATGATCTGATGGATCAGTTGGTTGGTGCAAGTGTGTTCAGCAAGATTGATTTGAGATCTGGGTATCATCAGATTCGTGTGAAAGCTAAGGATATTCAGAAGACTGCTTTTAGAACGAGGTATGGACACTATGAGTATTCTGTAATGCCATTTGGCGTGACTAATGCACCAGGTGTATTTATGGAGTACATGAATAGGATTTTCCATCCTTATTTGGATAAGTTTGTGGTTGTGTTTATCGACGACATCTTGGTTTATTCGAAGAGCGAAGAAGAGCATGCCGAGCATCTGAAGATTGTGTTATCTGTGTTGAGAGAGAAGCAGTTGTTTGCAAAGCTTTCTAAGTGTGAGTTTTGGTTGAAGGAAGTTAGTTTCCTTGGTCATGTAATTTCGAGTAATGGTATTGCGGTTGATCCGTCGAAGGTTGAAGCGGTATCGCAATGGGAGACTCCGAAGTCAGTTTTTGAGATTAGAAGTTTCCTTGGTTTAGCCGGTTATTATCAGAAGTTTATTGAAGGATTCGCTAAGTTATCGTTGCCGTTGACGCAGTTGACTAGGAAGGGTCAAGCTTTTGTTTGGGATGCCAAGTGTGAAGCGAGTTTCCAAGAACTTAAGCGAAGGTTGACGACAACCCCTGTTTTGATTTTGCCAAATCCGGAAGAACCGTTCGTTGTGTATTGTGATGCTTCTTTAATGGGCTTGGGAGGTGTGTTGATGCAGAATAATCAAGTTGTGGCTTATGCTTCGAGGCAACTCAAAGTGCATGAGAAGAATTATCCGACGCATGACTTAGAGTTGGTCGCCGTTGTGTTTGTGTTGAAACTTTGGAGGCATTATCTGTTTGGTGCAAGATTTGAAGTGTTTAGTGACCACAAGAGTTTGAAATATCTTTTTTATCAAAAGGAATTGAATGCAAGACAAAGAAGATGGCTTGAACTTTTGAAGGATTATGATTTTGGTTTGAATTACCATCCGGGTAAAGCAAATGTAGTAGCGGATGCATTGAGTCGGAAATCATTGCATATGTCGGCGTTGATGGTGAAAGAGTTGGAATTGGTCGAGCAATTTCGAGATTTGAGTTTAGTATGTGAGAGAACTTCTTTTGGATTTAAGTTGGGTATGTTAAAGCTTACAAGTGGTATTTTGGATGAAATTCGAGAAGGACAGAAATCGGATTTGAGTTTAGTTAATCGGTTGACTTTAATCAACCAAGGCCAAGGTGGTGATTTTCGGATTGATGAGAATGGGATTATGAGATGTCGGGATCGAGTTTGTGTTCTGAATGTTGTGGAGCTTAAAAAGAGTATCCTTGAGGAAGGACATCATAGCGGATTGAGTATTCATCCGGGTGCTACTAAGATGTATCAGGATTTGAGGAAAGTGTTTTGGTGGCCTAGTATGAAGAAGGATATTGCGGAATTTGTGTATTCTTGTTTGACTTGCCAGAAGTCAAAGATTGAGCATCAGAAGCCATCGGGTTTGATGAAGCCATTGTTTATTCCTGAGTGGAAGTGGGATAATATCTCCATGGATTTTGTATCGGGTTTGCCAAGGACGCCGAGTAATTTTGAGGCTATTTGGGTTATTGTGGATAGATTGACTAAATCTGCTCACTTTATCCCTATGCGTGTGGATTACCCGTTGGAGAAGTTGGCTAAATTGTATATTGAGAGGATTGTGTGTTTGCATGGTATTCCGTCGAGTATTATTTCGGATAGAGATCTGAGGTTCACTTCGAGATTTTGGGAGAGCTTGCAGAGTGCTTTGGGTACTAAGTTGCGTTTGAGTTCAGCTTATCATCCTCAGACAGATGGTCAGATGGAGAGGACGATTCAGTCGCTTGAAGATCTTTTGAGAGCTTGTGTATTGGAAAAAGGAGGAGCCTGGGATAGCTACTTGCCTTTGATTGAGTTTACCTACAACAACAGTTTTCATTCGAGTATCGGTATGGCACCATTTGAGGCGTTGTATGGTAGGCGGTGTAGGACACTATTGTGTTGGTTTGGGTCCGGAGAGAGTTCTGTTGTTGGACCCGAGTTAGTTCAACAGACTACTGATAAGATCAAGATGATTCAAGAGAAAATGAGAGTTGCTCAGAGTCGTCAGAAGAGTTATTATGACAAGAGGAGGAAGGCACTTGAATTTCAAGAGGGAGATCATGTGTTTCTTCGAGTCACTCCGATGACAGGTGTTGGTAGGGCATTAAAGTCGCGCAAGTTGTCGCCGCGTTTCATTAGTCCTTATCAGATTTTGCAGAGGATAGGAGAAGTGGCCTATCGTGTGGCTTTACCACCGTCGCTTGCTAATCTTCATGACGTATTCCATGTATCTCAGTTGAGGAAATACATTGCGGATCCGTCTCATGTAGTCCAATTAGATGATGTGCAGGTGAGAGATAACCTGACTGTTGAGACATCACCTATGCGGATAGAGGATCAGAAATTGAAGCAACTTCGAGGCAAGGAGATTTCTTTGGTGAAGGTCGCTTGGGGAGGACCGGCTGGTGGAAATGTGACTTGGGAACTAGAGAGCCAAATGAGGGAGTCTTATCCAGAACTGTTTGAACCAGGTAACATTCTCGAGGACGAAAATTTCTAAAGTGGGGGAGGGTTGTAACAGCCCGAATTTCATTAAATAATTAATTATAGTAATTAATTGATTTAGTGGGATTTTTGTTAAAGTTGGAAATTAATTTTTATTAATTGGAATTAATAGAGAATTGAGAAGGAAATTGGAAGGAAGGAAAATAAAGGAAATATATAATAGAGAAGGAAAAGAAAAGAAAGTTAGAGAGAAACATTTGGAAAGAAAGAAGAAGAGAAAGAGAGGAGAAGAAGAGGAAAGTGGAAAATCATCAAGAACCAACATCAAAGCTCTGATTAATCGAGGTAAGGGTGAGAAATGTTTCTATTTGATCATTGCATGATGTTATATATGTTGGGTTGAGGTTTTGGTGTAGTTTCCATCCTTTTCCATTTAAGGCAAAAGTTGGAATAATCGGTAGAACTCAATTTAATCAGTTAAAATCTGAAATAGATGATGTAGAATAGTCTAGAAATGTTAGACTAAGAGTATTGGAATTGGATTGGTGAGATTGGAGTTTTTGGAGTTGGTTGAGTTGGATAACAGTAAGTGAAAAACAAAATACGCAGACACTCGCTAGCAGCTCGCTAGGCGAGCAGGTCGCGAATGCTCGCTAGGAGCTCGCTCAGCGAACAAGTAGCGAATGGTCCCAGACTTGGACAGAATGGATTTTGGTGTGTTCGCTGGTAGCAAAAGTGTAGCGAAGAGATAACGAACGATTCGCTAGGAAGCTCGCTGTAGCGAGCAGGTAGCGAATGAAGTCAGTAACTTCTGTTGAGATTCGCTAGCACGTTCGCAAGGCGAACAAGTAGCGAATACTCGCTAGGAGTTCGCTTAGTGAAGGAGTAGCGAGTATGACAGGTTGATGTTTTATTTTTAGATTTATCCATAAGTTGATTGTGTGGTTCGACTATGGTTTATTGCCTGATTAATCGCATAGTTTATGTACTATTGTGATATGCTGTGGGTAGCCTTCGGGCGTGAATCCTAGGTTTTGAGATGTGTATATTGTTTGTATTGATTGGAAATGCATGAAAACATAATAGAGGTTATGTATGCATTGTTTGATAAATTGTGAATGCCTAATGTTGTATGCAATTGTGTGATAAGTATGCATGAGAACATTGTGGATATGTGTGCAGGACTTGCGAATTACGTTAATGGTATTAATGTGAATACCTTGAATTGTTATGAATATGTTGTATGTGCAATCATGATGTAATTCTTGAAGAGATGAATTATTGGAATGCATGAGATTAAGATGTCGGTGTTAATTGCATTTTATTTTCGATTGCATATGCATCATTTAGTCAAGAGGCAATGCTTGCTAGTTTCGTGGAGACTAGTGACTTGTCCCAAACCTAGAAGAGTGGGTTTGAAGGCTTAGAGGACGGACCTTTGTTGTTATCGGTCTAGAAGAGTGGACCCGGTTTAATGTAAAAACCAAAAAATGATAACGGGTTATCGGTCTAGAAGAGTGGACCCGGTTTAATGTAAAAACCGAAAAATGATAACGAGAGTCGGTACTGCATTGCATGAGTTGCATTGAGTTGTTGAGTCACATTGATATATGACATATGCATGAAGAGATGCTTATGTATGAATGATAAGATTGTGGAAATGTGAGTGTATGCATGATGTGGGAATGCTTTGTGAATATTCATGTTGTCTATATATATGTGGTAAATATATATGACTAAGAGGGTGAATTGTGGTGAGAAATATGGAGTTGAGTTATATGATTACCTATATATATATATAATCTTATGCTTTGATTATTATGGTTATATTTCTCACCCTTCTGCTGTTTTATAATGCTCTATGAGGCATTGCAGATTAGGATGCTGGAGTTTTTTTTGTGAAGTTATCTTCATTCTTTTGAGTCGGCTGCTCTGATATGTAACACCGGGTAGTTAGACTAGTATAGTTATTCTTTTGTGATACATTGCGATGTATCAGCTGATGTGGTTTTGTAATTACCTACATGATGTATCAATCTGGATATCTTATCTGTATGTGAATTAATATTTTGGAAATGATTAAATGATTTTATCTTCCGCTTAAATTTAAATGTTGAAATGTGATTTCTAAACCATGAAAATGTTACATATTTTATGGAGCAAATGTTAAAGTGTTTCATTGGTGAAATTGTGACATTCTTCCTTTATACCTTATTCTAAAATTTTCACTCTGATAAATTTGTATATGCATTTATTTGGGGGTATAGAAGGGGGTGTTACACTCACACCTCACATGGGCACACAATCGTTCAGCAGATTCTCCTAGGAATCACACGGCACAAGAATGCACATCATGATGCTTCACAAGCAAAATGACTCATGACATTCTTGAAATGCATACATATTTACAATATATAATCATGCATTCATCTCATTTAATCATATACAATCCATACACATTCACATTCGATTACGCCAAACGATAATGAATTCTATCACAATATCATGCATTTCCATTTAATTCAAATGATGCATATATTTGCCACACGACCACAATTCACAGTACATTCCTCAATCTAGTATTCATGCCATACGGCTACCCACATCATATCATATAGCAACACGCAAGCCACACATCAAAGAATCGAAGAATCAATATTGGATGGAAACAACAAAAATAAAACATGTTGTCATACTCGTTGGCCCACTTGCCTAGTGAAGGCATAGCGAACATTCGCTACTGGCTCGCCTAGAGAACGTGCTAGCGAAGCCTGATTTGAGCTACTGGAAGTGTTCGCTACCTACTCGCCTAGCGAGCACTTCGCTACCTTACTCGCTTCCAGTAAGGTTGGGTCTTTTGGTTCTGTCTAAGTCTGGTTACGTTCGCTAGCAACTCGCTACTAGCTCGCCTAGCGAACAACTCGCTACATCACTCGCCAGCTACTTGCCTAGCGAATACTGCGAAACTCAAAACTCCAACTGTCCAAAAATCAACAGAAGCTCACAAATCGCCCGATTTTAATCAAATAAGTTCCCATAGTTTTAGCCCAACATCCCTCGACTAAACTACACCGTCTATTCCAATTTCTAACTGTTAAAACATCGGTTCCTATCGATTAAACCATTCTGACCTAAAATGGAAAAATGAGGGAAAACATCCAAACAATCCAAACACACACATACATAATGATATACATTGATAAGATAATAAGATTTCACACCCTTACCCGATTAATAGATTCCTAGAAGTTGATTTGGAGCTTTTCAAGCTTTTCCTCTCTTTTCCTCCTCTTCTCTCTTCTTCCTCTTTCTTTCTCTTCCTTTTCTTCTTTCTATATCTTTTCTCTCCACTTTCTCTTATATATTTCTATTCTCATTCTTTCCATTATATTTTCTCTCAAAACATCTACTAATCCATTTCTCACAAAATATCCAACTTAACATTAAATAAGAAATATCTAAAATACCCTCCAACTATTTTCCCCGAAAACTCTCAAAATCGGTAAAATATCATAATATGCAAACATAACATATTAACACACCAATTCCACCAATAAAATAATAATCACCCAATTAAATCAAAAATACTCAACAAAAATGGGAAATCAGAATCGGGGCGTTACAACTCTCCCCCACTTTAGAAATTTTCGTTCTCGAAAATATTACCTGATTCAAACAACTCCGGATACGACTCTCACATCCCTCTCTCTAATTCCCAAGTCATATTGCCTTCCGAAGCGCCTCCCTGCGCTACTTTCACAAGCGTAATGTCCTTGCCTCTTAGCTTCTTAACTTTGCGGTCCAAAATCCTAATCGGTAAAGCTTCAACCGTAAGGTTATCTCTCACTTCAACCTCGTCCATAGGAATAACATGTGACAGATCCGGAACATACTTCCGAAGTTGCAAAATATGGAATACATCATGCAAATTCGAAAGATTCGGAGGCAACGCCACACGATAAGCCACAACACCAACTTGTGCAGTAATCTGATACGGACCAATAAAACGAGAAGTCAACTTCCTCGACTTCAAAGCACGACCCACACTCGTAACCGGTGTAACTCTCAAAAACACATGGTTGCCTTCTTGAAACTCAAGATTTTTCCTTCTCTTGTCATGATAGCTCTTTTGTCTACTTTGAGAAGCTTTCATCTTTTCCCAAATAAACTTCACTTTCTCCGTCGTTTGTTGTACCATCTCCGGTCCAACTATCGACTTCTCACCAGTTTCATGCCAACACAAAGGTGTTCGACATCTCCGACCATACAAAGCCTCAAATGGTGCCATTCCTATACTTGAATGAAAACTGTTATTGCAGGTGAACTCAATCAACGCCAAATAACTATCCCAAGCACCACCTTGCTCGAGTACACAAGCACGCAACAAATCCTCCAACAATTGAATTGTCCTCTCGGTTTGACCATCCGTTTGCGGATGATAAGCCGAACTCAATCATAGCTTAGAACCCAAAGCCTTTTGTAGACTCTCCCAAAACCTCGATGTAAATCTAGGATCTCTATCCGATATAATACTCTTAGGAACTCCATGTAACTTCACAACCACACGAACATAAATCTCAGCTAACTTCTCCAAAGGATAACTAATATCAATCGGAATGAAGTGAGCAGATTTAGTAAGCCTATCCACAATTACCCAAATAGCATTATGACCTCTTTGCGTATTCGGCAATCCCGTAACAAAATCCATCGATATATTATCCCATTTCCACTCTGGAATATCCAACGGTTGCATTAATCCACTAGGCTTCTGGTGTTCCACCTTAGACTTCTGACAAGTCACGCATACATACACAAATTGAGCTACATCCTTCTTTAATCCGGACCACCAAAAGATTTTCTTCAAATCTTGATACATCTTATTCGCTCCTGGATGAATACTTAAGTTACTTCGGTGTCCTTCTTCCAATATCATCTTTTTCAACTCCACATCATCGGGAATACAAATATGACCACGAAATCTCAAAACTCCAAAATTATCAACCTTGAAATCCTCATTCTCATTCATCATCAAATCAACGAACTTCAAATCCAACTTTTGCTTTTCACATACGGTTGCAAGAAAATCATTCGTAACATATAGCATACCAAGCCTCACACTTCTCGGAGTCATTTCACAAACTAGACTCAAGTCTCTAAAGTTCTCCAAAAGTTCCCATTCTCTCATCATCAATACGGACACATGTAACAACTTCCGACTCAATGCATCGGCCACCACGTTTGCCTTACCCGGATGGTAATTCAAACCAAAATCATAATCCTTCAAAAGTTCTAACCACCTTCTTTGTCTCATGTTCAATTCTTTTTGATCAAATAAATATTTCAAACACTTGTGATCACTAAAAACTTCAAATCTTGCACCATAAAGATAGTGCCTCCAAATTTTTAAAACAAACACCATGGCTGCTAACTCCAAGTCATGCGTAGGATAATTCTTTTCATGCACTCTCAATTATCTTGAAGCATAAGCCACAACTTTTCCATCTTGCATCAAAACACCACCTAAACCCGTCAAAGAAGCATCACAATAAACCACAAATGGTTCTGTCGGATTAGGCAAAATCAAGATCGGTGCCATCGTCAATCTTCTTTTTAGCTCAATGAAACTCTTTTGACAATCAATATCCAAAATGAAAGCCTTTCCTTTACAAGTCAGTTGCGTTAACGGAAGTGCCAACTTCAAAAATCCCTCAATAAACCTCCGATAATAACCTGCCAAGCCCAAAAAGCTTCGAATCTCTGTAACCGATCTAGGAACCTCCCATTGCATCAAAAATCCCTCATTGTGATGTATATGATTGAACTATGATGAATTATGGTGAGGATGCAGAATATGTGAAATATATGCTAAGATATATATATATATATATATATATATATATATATATATATATATATATATATATATATATATATATATATATATATATATATATATATATATATATATATATATATATATATATATATATATATATATATATATATATATATATATATATATATATATATATATATATATATATATATATATATATATATATATATATATATATATATATATATATATATATATATATATATATATATATATATATATATATATATATATATATATATATATATCTTAGCATATATTTCACATATTCTGCATCCTCACCATAATTCATCATAGTTCAATCATATACATCACAATGTATATATAAACATATCACTAAGCATATTCATCATTCATGCTTCCACAATTCACATCATTTTCACATAAACATTTACATTTATGTTTATTCACCAATTCACAAATTATACAGATGATAAATGCAACTCATAGAGACCGACTCATGACTCTATACAGATGCAAATGTGGTACCGATTCAATCATCTCAAGTTCACTCAGGAAGTTATTGGAACCATCGCTCGTTACCGAAGTAACTCCCCGTCGGGCCTACGATGTTCACCCATTTCTCACACTCCACATGGGCACACAATGTTTATAGATTTCTCACACCCCACACGGGTACACAATCCGATTGCTCACACCCCACATGGGCACACAATCGTTCAGCAGATTCTCCTAGGAATCACACGACACAAGAATGCACATCATGATGCTTCACATGCAAAATGACTAATGACATTCTTGAAATGCATACTTATTCACAATATATAATCATGCATTCATCTCATTTAATCACATACAATCCATACACATTCACATTCAATTACGCCAAACGGTAATGAATTCTATCATAATATCATGCATTTCCATTTAATTCAAACGATGCATATATTTGCCACACGACCACAATTCACAATACATTCCTCAATCTAGGATTCACGCCATACGGCTACCCAGAACATATCATATAACATCACACAAGCCACACATCAAAGAATCAAAGAATGAATATTGGATGGAAACAACAAAAATAAAACATGTTGTCATACTCCCTGGCCCACTCGCCTAGCGAAGGCATAGCGAACATTCGCTACTGGCTCGCCTAACGAATGTGCTAGCGAAGCCTGATTTGAGCTACTGGAAGTGTTCGCTACCTACTCGCTAGTGCCTCGCCTAGCGAGCACTTTGCTACCTTACTCACTTCCAGCGAGGTTGGGTCTTTTGGTTCTGTCCAAGTTTGGGAACGTTCGCTAGCAGCTCGCTACTAGCGAACAACTCGCTACATCACTCGCCAGCTACTCGCCTAACGAATACTGTGAAACTCAAAACCCCAACTGTCCAAAAATCAACAGAAGCTCACGAGTCGCCCGATTTTAATCAAACAAGTTCCCATAGTCTTATCCCAACATCCCTCGACTAAACTACACCATCTATTCCAATTTCTAACTGTTAAAACATCGGTTCCTATCAATTAAACCATTCTGACCTAAAATGGAAAAATGAGGAAAAACATCCAAACAATACAAACACACACATACATAATGATATACATTGACAAGATAATAAGATTTCACACCCTTACCCGATTAATCAATTCCTAGAAGTTGATTTGGAGCTTTCCAAGATTTTCCTCTCTTTTCCTCCTCTTCTCTCTTCTTCCTCTTTCTTTCTCTTCCTTTTCTTCTTTCTATCTCTTTTCTCTCCACTTTCTCTTATATATTTCTATTCTAATTCTTTCCATTATATATTCTCTCAAAACATCTACTAATCAATTTCTCACAAAATATCCAACTTAACATTAAATAAGAAATATCTAAAATACCCTCCAACTATTTTTGAAAACTCTCAAAATCGATAAAATATCATACTATGCAAACATAACATATTAACACACCAATTCCACCAACAAAATAATAATCACCCAATTAAATAAAAAAGACTCAACAAAAATGGGAAATCAGAATCAGGGCGTTACAAGACGTATCTTGAAACTAACATTTCTTGAAGAATTGGTAAACTTTTTCACGAGGCTTGCAATATTTGAATTGTACTGACTGGTGGTGACAAATTCCAGTGAAAAGAGAGAAGTTCTTCTCTCCAAGTTGATTTTGGTAGAGTTGTGTGGAAGCCTACATACAAGGTAGGAGTTCTTCTCAATCTTCAAACAATTCATTGCTCAAGAAATTAGTAGGATTAAAGATGATTGCCACACACTAAGACTTGGAGCAGATTGGTGAAACTGGAAGATTCAAGAAGTGAGAGTCAAGTAAAGATTTCGCAGAGAGTTCAAGATAAAGGTTACTTAGAAGTCAAGATCTAGATAGGACATTTATTTTCTCAGCATTGTTGTGGATATTGTGATTGTATAAACTTGTGTTTGTCAAAAAATAGTGGAAGAGCAACTTTCAATGGAAAACCATTGGAGAGTGGTGTAGGCTTTTGCGATGATGATATAACTGAATCACTACACATGACGTGTACTCTCTCTCTCTCTCTCTCTCTCTCTCTCTCTCTCTCTCTCTCTCTCTCTCTCTCTCTCTCTCTCTCTCTCTCTCTCTCTCTCTCTCTCTCTCTCTCTCTCTCTCTCTCATTTTAAGTTTTGTAGGTTATTACATGTTTAGGTAATCGTTCTATAGCGTAGTTTATCGTTAATTTCTGTTGGTAGCAATTTATTACGTAAGTGTAAGTTTTGTTAGAATCAAAATCTATGTGTTTTAGTGCTGAATAAATTCTCCAAACTGTTAGAATCATGTAGAAATTGAACTTTATAAAGAACACATCTCGTGTAATTTATGAATTATCAATTTATCGTAGTTTGTAACTCTTTGGATATAATCTCTAATCAATATGAAATAATTGTTAATTTTGTAATTGTATCATAGATCAATTCCAATTTAAGCTTAAAGTATTTATTTTTGCAACTCGCTTTCCGCAACACAAACTCTGATTTTTATTTTGAAAAACATATCTATTCACTTTTTCTAGACCGTTTCTCTACTCTATATTCCTATCCGACATCTATAAACTATAAAAAAAAATTAAATATTATTGGATGAATTTGAATTTCATTTTAAAAAATTGCTTACATTGAATCGAATTTTGAATTAATTTTTTAAAACCGATTCAAATTAAATCTAATCGCATAAATATATTTAATTCTTATTTATTTTTATTTGTAGGATTTATTTCATTAATTTATTATTTATTGATATTCAATTTATTTTAATATTATATCTTTTTTTTTTACTGTTTCATTCGTTTTTGACATGATCAAACGTTTCATTTTCAGGTTTATTCTTTAATATATTCTATTTGTTATATATTATTATAAATCTTATTTATAGTATTTTTATAATATTAATATTATAAAAATACTATAAATAAGATTTACAATAATATATAACAAATAGAATACATGAGAGGAAAAGGAGAACGTCCGGACTGTTTATACATGTGATCTTTGGAATTTTGTGTGTGAATTAATAAGGATTAACTAACTCACTAAATTATTTATAAAATAACTGAGTTGACTCGATAATTTCTTTTTTCCTTTTCTTAACCTCGGATTCGCGCGTGGGGAAAGTGATGCATGCTTGAATCATGTAGAAGGATAATTGAGTGGCTTTCTTACAGCCACGTCTATTTTTGTGTGACTATAACATAACAGCCACATCTTTTTACAAGTCAATTTCTCGTTAACTTTTTGCTCTTTTTTTCTTTATTTGGAATCTTATTCTATTTATGGATTATTTGTGGCTCCTACTTCTGTCGCGTCAGTTTCTCTCAAAACAAAAGCGCGTTTTATGAAATAATATTCTATTCCTTTCACTCGTTTTCCTTCCGCTGAAATTTTTAATTGTTTTTTTTGCTTTACTTTTTATTGCCACGTGTACACAACACTTTTAAAATTAAGACTTTCAATTTCCGCTTTTACTGTTTAAATTTTCTCACTTCTTCCATTTTTATGCTTTTTATTTCTAACCGGAGTTTTTCTCCGACGTTACCACCGTGCCGGGATCCTCCTTCCGCCGTCATCTTCTTCTCCGTCAAAGGTTAGTCTTCTATTCCTTTATTTTTGTTCAATTCATGCTTCAAAACTGAAAATCCCTAATTTTTGTTGAAAACCCTAAGTTTTAATTCTCCTGTTAAACCTGAAAATACACGGTTTTAGAATAGATTGTGTTGTTTAAAATTTTCACCTTACTCAGTTCATGTTGCAATATAATTGAGAACTCTAATCTCTCTTTTCTTCTCTAATCCCAGAAAAGATCACCTTTGTCTTGAAATGGATTGATTTCCCCTTGTTCTTCATTTTTTTTTTTTACTTTATTCTGAATTTTGAGACAGATTGAGTAAAAACTCAAATCTCAATTTTTTTTGGAAACTTTAGTCTTTTCTATTATTCCTCCATAATCTGAAACTAAGCTTAATTATGAAAAAGATTGTTTGTGTTAAAGTTCTGATTTGGGTATTTTTGCTGTTGTTTTATTGTTGTGTTATTTTTTGGAATGCTGATAACTCTCCCCTGTGATTGTCGCGAGCTTCAATACCTTATGGCTCAGTATGTGATTTACATTCAGTTAACTTATTTTTTCAAATTATTATTCAAGTATCCATATGTGTGTAAGTGCTTCATAGTCTTGAGGAAGCTTCTTAACCCGTTTGAAATTGGGAATAAGAGTGGAGTCAGTCTTGCAGTTGCTGTTGTTAAGTGAAAATGGTAAAATTAAGGTTGAGGAAGTTATGCATTAGGTGTGAAATTGGGATAAATTGGGAAGGGTCTTTGTTAGTAGGCTCTAAGTATAGCTTGAAATCCGAGTTGTCTGAGAAGGTAAGGACTTTTGCATTATGTGCATCTGTTTTCAGACTTAGATCCGATAGAGTTGGAATTAGATTCTAAAATCGGTATTAATTATATTCATGTGTTGGATTCAAAAAATTGTGAAATACAGATTATTCCTTTATATTGGTTAGTGAATTGGGTGTTGGATAATACACATCAGATATTCTTTATATTTGATAGAAATGAAGACTGAGTTGCTTAACCTTCACGACTTGATACTATTTGAGTAGTCTTTTGTTAGATTATATTAATAATAAGCTGCTAAGTGTTATCTTATTCTAGTTATAAGGAATACAGATGTAACCTTGTTAGATAAAATATGTAAATATTATCGAGCAGTTTTCATTTTAAAATGTCATACGGCAAGATCTGGTTCAACCTTTTTCAATACATGAATTTATGTTACTTCCTGTTAAATTAGAACAAATGAACTACAGATCATTTGATAACAGTAGCCTTTTAATGTACCTGCTGTTTAGAATTTAGAGTTTAGACCAATATATACTATCTTGATAAAACTCTTCAATCACAACTTATTGTTGTGTTTCGTGTCCTTAATAGATTCTCATCATAAATCCTTTATTTATTTCAGGCATGAAGACACTGGTCTTGGTCATTGCATTGTCAGGTTATTGGTGAGTTAGATCTTAAACAAGTAAAGTGTGATATCATTCATGATAAAGGCTATGGATAAAATGACGCTGTTGTTTATTTTAGAAGAGTAAATAGAGTTTCATGCCATGGTTTAGAAATTGACTTTCAGTGTGTCCTTTTCTATTACTGAGTAGATTGTGAGTTTGTTCCCATCATAGTGTTTATTGTTGATTGCCGAAAAACGTGAGAATATTTAGTAGTATGTTGAAACCAAATTAGAGTTATGCAAAATGGACATGAGATTGTATATCGCTAAACATGAAGTTGAAGTAGACTTTGACGATTAACTAGATGACATGATTAGTGATCTTGGTTAAAATTCTTTTCAACAACATATGTATGATACTTTGAGCAGTGACACGAAATAGTCTTTTAGTTGATATACAATATTTTTCACACGGTTTTTAGTGGTGTTGAGGTTGTTCAACTTGTCGTATTGTAATTATGAGTAGAAAAAGATTTTTTGACAGGTGGATATCGGGAATAAGAAAATATGTGTATGTCCTAATGATTATATATTGGAAAAAAAAAATTGAAGAGTATGATGAGTCTCTTGGTGTGGGGTATTACACATCAAAGTGAATGATGTTGATTCTAAATGTGATATGAGCGTCAAGGGTCCGATTGAGATGTAGTGCTATGGATATTTTCACACTCCGAATGATTATTTGCAATGGAAAAAGATTAGATCTTTATTTCTTGATTTTGACAATGTGCCAAAAATCCTTAAGTTTGGTCTTTCTACAGAAGGAATACACGTAGCAAACATAGATCATGGACTCATTCTGCTTACAATATACAACTTGTCTACTCTGTTGTGCATGAGAAAGATATTCTTTCAATGGTCAAAAACACTTGTGGAGATTATTTCAGGTAAAACATTACTTCTTTCTTCCGTCCCATAACGAGTGATCCAGTTGACTTTTTTTACGCAGATTAAAAAAAAAGAAATAAATGAATGAAAGAATGATATTTTTACTAAAGTACTCTTATCATGTATTGAGAATGATGAAAGTAATATTAACTAAAGGGTAAAATTAAAAAAGATACATTAAAAATTGAAATGGATCATTTATTTTTGGACACTCTTTTATTCTAAATAGGTCACTCATTGTAAGACGGAAGAAGTAGTTAATATATATTTTTCGATTTATTAGAAAGAGTATCAAAATGCCGACTAATGTTATATCTTAATTGTTTGGGTTGATATTGGCAGATCCATAAACCAAGATGTTGCAATCAAAAGGTTCCAGTTTCAACCTGTATTTGTTCAACAATTGGTTTTGAAGGCAACACTGCAAAGCTAGAATTCTAATATTGTGGTGGAATGATTTTTGTTCGTTGGATAAAAGCCGAACAAAAATATCATTGCCCTATTATGAAACAAACTTACCACATATATATTGTTTCATTAACATTTTATTTTATCAAATAGAAGTGGTGAGAATGACACACTCTAAATGTGAAAAAAAATAGATAATTGCATGTTCGAACTTGAGCCTTTTAACACATTAAATATCCCTACTAGCTGAATAAGCCATGGATTCTTCCCATTATAAGTTGTTTAGATCATGCAAACATTTATTTTTAGTTTAAAAGTTACAATATACAATATCTAAGTAGTGAGTTCACATTTTGTATTCATTTTTAGTCCCAAAATTTGTTCTTAATGTACAGAAACTAAATTTCAACTTCAGCTGAACTCCATTTGACATTTCATATTATTATTACAGATTAAAAAAATCGTTAACAATATCAATACTTAAGGTGGTGGAATAAAGAACTGTCATATTGCAATATTTTAAAAAGACACGTGATGCACTTTATACTTGATTAGTCACTTTCACAGAAAAGCTACAAAAAAAAAATTAACTCTTTTTCAATTTCAACCTATGTATATGTACATTATTAAACAATGGTTCGGTACAAGCTATTTTCCATTCTACAAACCAAAATATCGTTACAGTACAAACAAATTTCCATTCTAAAATCCAAAAATAAAAGCAAACAAACTTTATATAAAAACAAGTAAATAAATAAAGCAAACAAACTTCATATAAAAACAAATAAATAAATAAATAAAAGTAAAGCAAACAAATCAAAGAGAAAAACTCCATAGTGAGACCTCAACATCTTCAAGGTCTTCATTAATCTCTTGATACTCAAACTCATGCCCCAAGCTATGTGTAGGGGACAGAAGAGCCATATTTCTCAAGGACTCTGGAATGTTTAACACTTCCTCTTCTTGTTCCTCTTCCAAACAAAACATATGCTGCTCCTCTGTGGTGGCGGACGCGGCTTCAGCTGTTTCCATATCATTAATTGTTAAAGTCTTATCTGGTCTGAAAGCTTCGGCTGCTTCCGCAGCTGCCTTTTGTATATCTTTTGTTGCGGTAGTGGCAGGAACAGGAAGTCGCCACGCCGAGTCTGCAAAGTTGAGACAGGCGTTGCGACCTCTCATTGCTAATGCCGCGACATCATGGGCTCGGGCAGCCATCTCGGCCGTTGGAAAAGTCCCTAACCAAATTTTAGTCTTCTTGTTAGGCTCTCTCATTTCACACACCCACTTATCCAAGTTCCTCCTCCTCACACCTCTGAACACCGGGTGGCGAGTCTCCTTGAACTTCTTCCTTCCTGCACGCTTCTTCGGTGTACTCACAGCTAGTCGAACTTCCTCGTTGAAAATTGGCGTCTCATGAGAGATCTCTAAATTTGGCAATGATGTGTTGGAAGAAGTTGAAGGTTTTGAGGAACTGGGTTGTGAAGTGGAAGGTTTGTTAGATGGAAACATAATTGTGTGTTGGAGATAGTAGAAAAGGTTTTGATAGTGAAATTGGAGGGGCAGAAGATAGAGTTGGTGGTGTAAAGAGCAGGAAGAGTAAGGTGTTGTATATATATAGAAAATCATGGTTGAATTGAAGGAAAGAGGTAACAGTGTGAGAGTGTTTTGTGTGAGTGTGGGAAAGAGGTAACCGTGAGAGTGTTTTGTGTGAGTGAGTGAGTTTAGATATTTTATAACTATAATGAGACAGCTGGTATAATGCCTAGTTGGAAGATTTTTGATTGGTTATATATTTGAAAAAAGTGAAAGGGAAAGTGATGAGAAGAAAGACAGAGACCCCACACATGACTCAAAAAGAGTAATAAAGTGATCCATATAGTATCTTCTAAGACACTAAATCATGTTTTTTATCCTCAAAATAGACTTAATAAGGTTATTAAAGCAAACATAGGAGTATGCTATTTTTAGCTCTTATATACTTTTAGTAAAAAAATACACTATTTTTCTGTTTGAAGTAGTAAAAATAAATATTAACTTATTTTATAATTTTTATATTTGTATGGGTATATTTAAAAAAATAAAATAATTCTTTTATCAATTGAACTGTTATAAAAGATTTTCTAAAAAAGATAATAGATTTATGTTTTGTTTTATATTTTTGGATATAAAATTATTTTTTGACACGAAGTAATAATGGTTTGTTGTATATTTAGAGAAAAATAATAATTTCGTTTTGTTTGGAAATAGTTCATTTGATGTAAGAAGTGATGGGTATAACTGAGATAGTTCATTTGATACTTTTAGTTAAATTAAATTGGTATCAGTGATTGGTGGAGAGTTCAATCTCTCAACAACAATTATTTTTCTTTTTTATGTAATAATATAAAAAATTTATTAATACTTATAAATATTTATAAGAGTTTTACACCATTGATTATAACATTCATTCAATATTTTAAAATTAAAAATATAATTTAATAGGATGACATTTATCATTGACCGCGTAAATTTTATATTATCATCTTCATTTTTCTTTACTTATATATTTTTATAAATTTTATAAAAAATATGTTTATGGGTTATATTTTGTAAATGAATTAAAAAAAAGCCAATCTAATTATTATTAAATGTATAGTTGAGTCAACTATTAGTTTTTCTTTTTGGAATCATGGTTGAATTGTGTTCAAGGACAATTATGTTTCTCTCTTACAGCCACATGTTTTTCTTTATGACCAAAACAATCCCATGTTTTCCTCTCTTCGCTTTCCTGTCGTTGGGTTTGTCCGACCCAGTCACGGGCAGGTGGGGCATGCCATACTTAAATATTACTGCCCGTCTAAATTAAACTAAATTATTAAATTATGTGTGAATAAAAAATTTGTATGAATTATTTAAATTGAAACAAGCTCTAATGTAATTTTATTTCTTTATCATATAACTTTGGTCTCAAAACCGTATTACAAACACTTCTAACTACCCAAATATATGCATTTGTCTCGCAATATCAGCCCCATACCCCACTGTTTATAGAAAGAATATTTTAAAAATGCCATATTAAGCACGATAGTGACATATTCAAGAAAAACATAGTAGTTCCGTCTAATTTAAAAAGAGTTATGGTATTTGAACAATTAAAATCTCAAAAAGAAGAGAAAAACGAGAAAATGTTAATGAGTAAAATAGAAGTAATTATATTGAAGTTGTTTTACTAAAACTATAAACGTATATATCAACAATCAACACTAAGTTTAAAACATACAACTCAAGTTCAAAATATATAGAATTAAATTTTGACTTTGACACAACAATTATATACTTTATTCGATTTTGTCGAATACAGATGAGTCATACTATTTTGACTAGTTATTTCGACACAATCGAATACTAGTTTCTACAAAACAATAAATTATAACTTCTAACACACCACCTAGTTCATGTTTTCGAGACTTCTCATCTCAATGCTTCTTTTCAACTCATCGAATATGACTTTCTTCAAGGGTATGGTGAGTATATCAGCTAGTTGCCATTCTGTCTTGCAACGTTTAAGCTCAAGCTGTTGGGAAACAAATGTGAGTTGTGTTGAAAAATAAGTGTGAGTTCTGAGTCCCACATTGCTTAGAAAATTAGAGGTTAAACACTTTATAAGTAAGAATACCTATACACCTATCACCTTAAGATTTTGGGTTAATATGTGGTGTCTTTCTCACTTGTTTGGGTGAGTCTTTGACCTTTAGGTGAGTGTTTGGCCCAAAGTGAATGCTTCCCGCTCATGATTATCCATCCGTGGTATCAGAGTCGTGGTTCGAGTAAGGGACCTGCTCCTTGTGTCGAAAGTCTTCCTGATATGGTGGTTAGGCGGCATGTTTCGTTGAAGTGTCCATGAAGAGATGATGGTGTCTTTCAATAGCGGTACAAGCATGTGGATGAAAGAGTTTCTGCTTGAGGGGGGCATAGTGGATGGACTCACACTCGAGGGGGAGATTGTTAGGAAATAAGTGTGAGTTGTGTAGAAAAATACGTGTGAGTTCTAAGTCTCACGTTGCTTAAAAAATGGAGGTTAAACACTTTATAAGTAAGAAGATCCATACACCTATCACCTTAAGATTTTGGGTGAATATGCGGTGTCTCTCTCACTTGTTTGGGTGAGTCTTTGACCTTTAGACGAGTGTTTGACCCAATGTGAATGATTTGTCCTCGTGATGACCCATCAGAGGCTTTCTTTTGTTAACTTGATCTCTCAGAAAATGATATCTCCTCGTTATGTGTTTACTTCGACCATGACACATAGGATGATTCGCCAGATTGATAGCTGACTTGTTGTCGACAAACAACTTTATTTTCTTAGGTTCCATTATCTTGAGCTCTTCGAGTATCATCTCTATCCATGCTACTTGACATGTTACATATGATACAACCATATACTCAACTTCACAAGATGACAAAGTCATAATGCTTTGCTTTCTTGAACTCCATGAGATTGGGGCACTTCCAATCATGAATATGCAGTCTGCAATACTCTTCTTTTCGTCTTGATCTCCATTGAAATTTGAATTAGTGTAGCCATATACCTTTACATCTATGTTGGCCTTCTTTTTCCTCGGCATCAACACACCATGGTCAATTATACTTTTAATGTATCTCAATACTCTATTGAATGCTGTTAGTATGGGTGTTCGCGGTTTGATTTGGATCAGTTTTGAAGTAAAATATCATCTGATCCAAAGATAAATTGACTTGCCATTCGGTTCAGTTTTTTATGATTGATTAAAAATATCCGATTCGATCCAATTTCTTAGGGTTTGATTTGGATCGATTTTTTGGACATCCAAATTACAAATTATAATTTTATTAATATTATAAAAATGCTGATATAATATATAACATATACTATATAAAAGTTAATATTACAAAAGGATAATGATCGGTTATGATTGAAACAGATGAAATAATAAAAATTAATAGATTAAATCAAATTAATAAATAGTATTCTTTTTTAAAAAAATATTATCTAATAATATATTAACATAACATATTATATTAATAAAAAATAAATAAGTTTAAAATATATACACGCGGTTCAGTTCAATTTGGAAAAATCAATTCAAAATCTGATCTGAACCGAGTGGTTTTTACAAAATGATATCCAAGCAGATGCAATAATTTTTGGTTTTTTACGGTTTTTTGTTTTTTGGATCGGCTTGCGGTTTTTATTTGGATTTATTTGGATTTGAACACCCCTAGCTGTTAGATGACATTCTTGAGGTTTCTTCATGAACCTGCTTAACAATCTGACACTTTGGTAAATGTTTGACCTAGTATTGCAAAGATATCCTGAGGATCCAATGATTTGTTTGTACAGTATTACACTTACAAACTCATCATTTGTTTCCTTTCTCAACTTTTCTCCAGTCACCAATGGAGTAGCAGTTGCATTACAGTTACTCATCTTGAATCTCTTCAAGATGTATTGGGCATACTTCGTCTGGTACAGAAAGACTCATTCACTTATGTCTTTAAATTTTATCCCTAAGAACTATGACAAGTTTCCTAGGTTATACATTTCAATCTCCTTCATTAGCTTTGACTTGACACCTTTGATTTCTACCTCATTTGCACCTGTTAGAAGATGGCGCAGATCTAGAAGGAGGGTTGAATAAATCGCTTGCTTAAAAACGTGTCGGCGCTACTAAAAAATTGGTTTTTAAAATTTGTTTAATGGCGGAAGCGGCCGAGGAACTATACACGTCTAAAACGAACGGTTAATGGAAAACCGGATATGCGTTAAGCCTATGGAATCTGATAAACGAGATATGAGAATCACTACGTCAATCACACTTTCAATTTGATTATGCTCACCATACGGTGTGATTTGTTCCAATGCCTTCAAAATATTGACAATATGAAAAGACAACACACAAGGTTTTTAGTTCACACAATTTATCAAACACTGGGAGTGCATAACACTACAAGTGAATTCTGTTTTGATAGTTAGGTGTTCAAGTTCTCTCTTACAATCAATGATTGTAATAGGTTTAAAATTAGTTTAGCACAACTCAAATCAGAACTTGATTGATATAATTGTTTGCACTAAAAACATAGAAATTTAGCAATATAAAAGTAAAGAAAAAAACACAACGATTTGTTGAGGCAGTTCCCCCGCCGTCCTCGCTCGGGGTACGTCTGTCCTCAATTCTAACAATAGAATTGAGACCTGTATATAGATAGATATAACCTGTTGGTCAATGTTTATACAAGAAGAAAATATCTATCAAATAAACGAACACAATTGTTGTTGTAGAGCCTATTTCTTCTTTCCCCTTGATTCAAGTTGAATCAAGGACTTCGAACGCTGTGAATAAACCTCCGATTGCGGCACTCTCTTTGAACAACCTTCAGTCTTCAAAATCTGGCCCGAATGATTTTAATCACCCGCGTGTCGAACCCGAATCTCCCACTCACAATCCTCCGTTTACCGTTAATAAATCGACAGAACCTCCAGCTCTTCGATTACCTTCACTCGGCTGAATATGTGATGCAACAGATCGTGCAAAAACCCTCAAAACCTGAGATTCTTGGAGGGCAAAACCCTAAAGGTTTTATTCAAGAAAAACTTGTCGATTACTCAACCCAAACCAGATAAACCAATCTTCGGCTTTGGACGTTATCACCTCGAACATGCACAATGCACAACAAAGATGATTATATGTAATTGTTGTGAAATGCTATGAAGAGAATGAAGATGATGAGAACCAAATCGACACGTAATTTCACTTTCCTTGTTTTCTTAAGGTGTTTTAAAATGAAAGAGAAACTCTACTTATATACCAAACATAACTTACATAAAAACCAAAACCAATTTACAAAAATAGTTGACATAATAGGAATTTGACACAAAACAGCGAGCGGTCGACCTATGCAGTAGAGGGGGTCGACCTGAGCAGACCCGAACGTAAAATTATGCAGAAAACAGGACCATGCGTCGACCGGAGCATAGCATGCGTCAACGCATAACATGTACTTTTAGCCAAATGAAAATTCTTACAGTATGAGTCGACCGGAGGGTCGATGCGAGCCCTCCTGAGACTAATGCACTAAAAAGACTTGCAGTGTGAGTCGACCGGAGCAGGTTTTTGGTCGACTCAAAACCCTTAAACGATCAAAATTGCCTATTTTCATGCTTTATGACACTTTTGATGAAACCTATAGTATGGCAAACAACACCAACTAAGTCAACCCTATATAAAACACATATTTGGATATCTATATGCAACAATCGTGATTTTTACGAGCATTTGAATTAGGAGAGACAAGATATGCAAATATGACATGGTGACAACGTCCAACATATATTTTTCTATGGAGCTGAGTTTTGACATCATCAAAACGAGCACATCTATATATAAGGCTTGGCCCTCACAACACCTATAATAAGTAAATCATCCACATACATGCATATGATGACTCAATTAAACATGCTTGCATTGTTAACATACGCTTCAGGTTCTGAGACACATTTTGAGAAATCTACTTCAATCAGGAAGTTATCTATTCTTTTGTTCCACACTATTAGGGCATGCTTCAAACAATAAAGAGCCTTCTTTAATATGTATACCTTTGACTCATGCCCTTTAATTTCGAATCCTGGTGGTTGAATGACATATATTTTTTCTTCCAAAGGTCCATTCAGAAATGCTGACTTTACATCTAGTTGATGTATCTTTTATCCTGTGTAAGTTGCAACTGACACAACAATTATAATGGTTTCTAGCTGATAACTTCTTGGAAAGTGTATCGATAGTGTCGTAGTAATAAAAATATATTGATTCCACAAAGACTAATATTTAACAAAACAATGGTTTTGCAAGTATAAAAAGTAACAAAGGGGGGTGAGTTTGAATGCGAAAAATAAAAGTTGTTTTGAAATAATACGAAAGAAGTCAGATTTTATATATAATCTCTTATTTATCCCCTATTGATGTTTAATGCATTACATGAATGAGAAAGTCATTATATTTCCACGGTGAATTAACAAAATCATTATACCCAATCCCTTGGTGTATAACTCACTAATTCCTACTCTGGGTCTCGTATCCCATATACACCAAAGATCAGATTAAAATAGTATCTCATATAAAAAATATTAAGCAAAAGAGGCAATTAAATAGAAATATAACTTTAATTATTCATGCAATGACAAATTAAACATATGTCCCAACAGGTTCAAAATAAGTTCATCAAACAAAACCTAACTTAGAGATGTTTAGTTACTCATAACGATACAATCAAATACCTAGCAATAAGATGAAGATTGCATATGAAAATCCTTAAAGAACTGACCTCAAATGGCTTCCAATACTCTCAAAATCGCCCTCTTGGTGCTCTTTATCGTCACTTTCAGTCAAAATTCATAGAACCCTTGAAAAGATGCCAAAAACTCCCTTTTATGGTTGTAAACTTAGTCTAGAACACGTCAGAATAGGCCTACAAAAGGACATATCATGCGCGTGATAGCTTTCACTGTGCGTTCGATGTTGACAATACCTTCATATCACGCACGCAATGCTGCGTATTATTATTCAAGCTGTTGAAAGCTTTTGCTCCTTTTTTCCATCAGATTTTCACTAAATTCTTATTTCTTCATACTTGGTCATCTTTCCATATTTCTTTGGTCTTTATTCTTCATTGTTACTCATCTTTGACTTGTTTTGATCTGTTTTTTAAAAAAAAAATGCAATGATAGAGTGTCATCACTAGCTTTACAACAGGCACGTAAACTTTTAGAAATAAATACCAGGTTTTCGAAGAAAAACCACTTGCCACCAGTCTTGCCCTGTGCTTAACAATCTCACCATTTGTCCTTAGCTTCAATCTGTAAACCCATTTCACATTAATTGACTTGTCGATTTCTTTTTCGAGAAATTCTCAGATCTTGTCCTTCTCGATTTCCCTGAGTTCTTCTTGCATGGTTGCTAACCGATTCAAATTATTCATGGCTTGATCTAAATTGATTGGTTCTAATTCAGTCTTCATCATTAATTTTTATATTTAATTATCATCTTCATCAACAGCTTGATATGGAAATCTCTCATATCCAACTATCCAGCTAGCCTTGTCGACTCAGTTCTTGCCCTAGTCGATCTCCTAACATTTTGCTCAAGTGGTTCTTTGTTTCAATTGGTTGTGACTTTGGTCTATTGGTCTTCATCAAGCACAATTATGAATGTTTCTTGCTTCTGTCGAACTGGCCATTCACTTCAATCCCACCCTTTGCTTTCATCTGCTAGAACACCTCGACTGATCACTAGTTTATCATCATTTTGTGAATACAGTTTGCTTGCATTAGTCATTTGATAACATATGAGCACTATAACACCTCAGTTTTTAGATTTATTTTATTTTATCGAGTAAATATATATTTATATGATTTATTAGTGTCTTGTGTGTATTTTTGTGGGGTTGTTTGAGAATGAGTAAAGTTTATATAAATTATCACTTTTTTCTTTAATTAAAAATAATAAATAATTCAATAAATTATGAGTTAGTGAGTTTGGGGTAGAAAGTGGTATTATGAGATAAGTGGTGGAACAAGGTGAGAGAAACCAAAAGATGGGGAAAAAATAGAATTACTAATAATTAAAATTAGTTTTTTGTTTAAAAGAAAAATAAGGAGAAAAAGGTTGAGGGAGAAAATCAGAGTACGTGAAATTGGTGCAAGGAGGCAAAGAGTGGAAAACCTAGGAGAGCACAAGTTAGAGAACTTCATAGTTAAAGCTGGGATTTTTGCTAGAATATTGAGGTAGGGGAAACTACTCATCTATGGGTGTAATTGCATGAAGGATGGAGAGGGATCCTCACTCTTTTCTTTGTTGTTCTATGTTTTTCACCATTTTTAATCTTTATGTGTTTTGGAAAAGGTTGGCGTGAAACCTAGATTATTTGATGTGATTTACGTAAAATTCGTGCTCTAACTCATACTAAAATTTGTGCATGATTTGGATATAAAATTATACATGTTATTGTTCATGATAAATGATTTGGTATGTTGAACATATTGATGAATTTTTGATTAATTGATGAATTAAGTGATTAATCTGTAAGTAATCAACATGATAAACATAGTATAAATTATGCATGTTAAACTCTATGCAATTCAGGTGATTTGGGGTTGAAATTGGAGCTTTGGAAAAGCTCCAATGGAAGAAAACACAGTTTTGCAATCTGCACAGTGGTCACAGGCATCATCACCATGACGATTATCATCGTCTCAGAGCGAACGAACTTACTGAGCGTCGCCTGGGTGACAAGTGAGTGAAAGATATAATGACGAACACGTCATGACGACCGTCATGATGGGTGGGTTGACTAGTTTTGGGCCACCGACTTAATGTTTTGACATATTTCCGACTTCAGCAACTGTAGGTTGTTGTTTTGTTATGTTTGAAGAGTTGGTGAATAAAATTGACATTCTTTATGAGTTGGGTGAATAATTTGTGGATGTATGAGTATTTGTTGTTGAATACTTGTATGATTATGCATTGGTGAGTCTGAATTATAAAGCATGATTATTTGTGTTGAGATGGTTTCCTTATTAACGAGTATGTGGTTCGAATGGGAACGAATGACTGTTTATTACATTTGTTTGTCGTTGCATTGTCATGCATCATGGTGTACAAACTTTGGTCCAATGTTATGCCAATGGTTCAAAAGGGGGACCTGTGACAGGTTGTTGCTTCAAAAGAGGGATTAGTGACATTCCTAATTCAGAAGGGGGGATCAGTGGCATTTGTAATCAGGAGGAGGACCATTAGCGAGTCGACTAAATTAGTAACTTACCTCTGATGTTTGAATTGTTACCACATGCATATCGAGTCGAGGAGTTGGTGTATTCTATACATACATACTTTGAGATCGAGTCATTATTATTGTTGTGTGAATTATATTCATGAATTGGTGATTATTAGATCATGCTCGGTTGAGATATGAGTAAATTGGTTTTGTTGTGAATGATTCATACATTGATGATTGTTATTTATGATGCTAGCCTTGCTATCTTTTGCACCAATAACATATTTTAAGTGTATTCTTGCCTTCGTCTGCTTTGATTGTGGTGTTCTATACTCCTTTGGAGTATAGATAATCAGGTAGAGAAGTAGCTGCTTTTTGAGCAGGAGGATAACGTTCACTACTATGAAAAAAACTTATTACAACAATTATAAAATACATATAATGATGGTTGTATGTCTGTTGTTAGGTAGCATTTGATTGTATGTATGACATTTTTCATCACGAGCGTGTGACTGTGGTGATAAACTAGGCAGTGCACTACATATCACAACGACTATCTTAAACAACCATTGTTATACATATTTAGGTCATTACTTTGAAACCTAGTAGCTGCAATTTAAATTGAATAAAAGTAACATTTCACCACGGTTATGAAAGATAGCCGCTGTAGTTTGTATGCATGAGTTTATTATAAAATAAGTGGATTGCTTGTTTTTCCCTACACTTCACAAAATAAATACAATCGTTCAAATTGATGTAGAAGATAATAATTTGATAAATTAAATTATTCTTGAAAAACATCTTAAACGAACCACTGTTTTTCAAATTTTATGCATCTTGTAACTCGTTTTTCACTCTTTAACATATAGAATTTGGTTCAATGACCTAAGTTCTTCATAGTAACGATTCTTTCTCTTCTTATTTATTTTTAAATGCATCATTTTGTTTACTAATTTGGATTCATCATCATTACTGCCATCATAATAATCACCAACATCATTTAAAATAATAATAATGATGATAATGACGATGATGAGTCAAAATTAGTTAGCAAGTTGATGCTTTTTAAAATAAAGTATAAGAGAAGGAATTGATGTTATAAAGAACTTAGGTCATTGAACTGTATTATATATGTTAAAGAGCGAGAGATGAATTATGAGATGCATGCAATTTAAAAAACAATGATTGATCTAAGTTGGTTTCCAAATATAAGTTAATTTTCAGATTCTTATGTTCTAAATCAATTTAAATGAATGCATTTTCAGTGAAAAATTAGTGAAACAAAAAATCTACATAAAATATAATAAACTCAATTGTTCTGTCAATCCGCATAAGAAATTAATGCTACAATATTCACAAAAATAAAACATTGATAAGTCGCGATAAGGTTTTTTCTTGTGACATAGAAATGTTTTGTTCTTGTACTGAGAAACATTCAACAACAACAATAACATACAACAATATTTATCAATAAAACAACAACATACAACAACATATCAACTTATAAAATGTTTCACAAATGTACCTTTTATTGAAAATATTCGTGAAAAATGAAGACGAAAATATATTTGTCTCATAATGAACTGAAGTTGATCTACTTTGTGTTGCTATGAAGAAAAAATACAAGACAGATGAAGGTTCGACAATAGCTTCATTTTTCTTGTATTGTTTCTCCATAGAAACACAAACCATTCGTAAACCACATTCGTACTTTGTGACTTAGCAAAGTTTTGTTCTTGTTTTGAGAAATATTTATCAACAACAACAACATACAACAACATTTATAAATAAAACCACAACAACATACCAAATCATAAAATGTTTCACGAACGTACCTTTTATTGAAAAGATTCATGGAAAATAAAGATGTTCTTCTTGTATTATTTCTCCATAGCAACACATGGAATAGAGATAACCCAAAAAACACGAAAATCATGTCAGGTGAAAGCGAAATGATAAAGAAGAAAGCGTATGAAAAACAATGATATATGGAATAACCTATACATAGAAAATGGAAGAAAGCATATGAATAGCATGGAAGAAAGCTTATGAAGAAGAAGAAGAAGAATGATAAAGCGTATGAACTTGACTACCATTAGTATGAAGAATTTTCTGAGGACAAGTTCGCTGCATATGAAAGAGAGAGATGTTAGGATTTTGTTTTGAGAGTGACGAATATTCTATATGAAAGCTTGATAACTTTACTTATATATATATATATATATATATATATATATATATATATATATATATATATATATATATATATATATATATATATATATATATATATATATATATATATATATATATATATATATATATATATATATATATATATATATATATATATATATATATATATATATATATATATATATATATATATATATATATATATATATATATATATATATATATATATATATATATATATATATATATATATATATATATATATAAAACTTATCACCACAGATGTTAACAAAAACTGTAATAAAATGTAAGTAATATCCATAATGGTTTCTGGTAATAATTGTGGTAGTAAGTATTTTAATATTAATATATTTATAAGACTATAAGGACAAATTCTTTTTATAACGAAAAATATAAAAAACTATTGATGTTAGGAATCGAAGTAAACAATATTTTATCTATCACAACAGTTGCTATTAAAAACCATGATGAAATGTCTTTCAATAAAATAATAAAAAAATTTAGATGGACGAAAAATGGGTTATTACTACGATTGTTTAAACTCTCACATTATATGGTCTTACCAAAGATATATTTTGTAGTAGTGGTTGAGGCCTCTTCATTTATTTATTATTTTTCGAGTCATTTAGTTTTCGTTGAGGCTCTGATATCTAACACTGGGACAAATTTCTTTGTTACATGTTATTATATTTTTTAGATGCTTGAGTTATTTCATTAAGTACTTATGTTGAGACAAAATAAACTATTTCTTTGAAGTTTTCGATGCTCTGTTGCTATTTGATATATGTCATAATTGGAAAAAGACATATGTTGTGAATGTGTAACAGCGACCTTGTGTTAAATCATATGTTTTATTTTTCATAAATCAATGGTCCATTCTGAAAGTGAGAAAATTATACAAGAAAAGGGGATTGAATTGTGTTTTCCATTTTCTTAGTTTTCATCTAATCAGAGTTTAGAATCAAAGTCAACCACAGTGGCCAACGACCCAAAAACTTCAAAAGTCATCGACGGCATCCACGGCTAAACCTGGTTATCTGCATGTTACCCACGTGGAGGCAACATTCAAACAGGCAGAGTGAGTAAAACAATTCATAATAATCAATATAAGAATCAATATATAAAATGGCGTCATTTTCATATATAACATCATCAGAATCATCAAGGAACATCAAAGGCCACAACATTATAAATTACACCAAATTGTCACATAAATGCAAATGCAACAAGACTCTTTCATGTGGTACCAATCAATAAAATTCGATGGACAGTGAGCCATCAACCCTCCATAGATCCACAACAGTAGGATCGATTCTACACGAGAACCGGAACACAACAAAATATCTCACATCCGCACAATGGAACTGAAGCCTCAAGAATCAAGGTCCTGAACCGAAGTCCGGAATGCATATGAATGCATGACGCACACGTCAATATCATCCTCATAATAATCTCATTAGGTGCATCATCATTCATCAAAATCATCATAATAATCATGTCATTATATAACCATTAAAACTCATGGAATCAACATCATAAATCATCATCATTACTCATAGGAATCATCATACAATTATGTATTAATCACATAAAAATCACAATTATACTCATGGTAATTCATCGGAGAAATCACAGCATCAAAACATCAAGACATCACTGCACAAGATCAGAATTCGCGAAACTCTGCTACGACTCGCTAGCAAGTTCGCAGTGCGAGTCTGGGGCGAATGTTCGTCGTGCGAACTCGCGATTACAGCAAATCGCTGTTACACACCAGCACCAAAATTAGACCAAAAACCTCTATGATTTCCTTCCCCAATGCCCTAAAAACATCCCTTAATCATTCCTAAGGTATTACGACGATATAGGTACAAAATCTACGACTTATTAGTCCAACCCCGTATCATATTTACGCTTTCAATTCCCATAATTCCTTACCAATACACCACAGTCATTAAAGTTCTCACAATCAGTTACTCTATACGATTAAAACCTCAACAACATATTTTGGCCACGAAGGCCTAATTTCCCTTATCTCAAATCAGCCTCAAACCTATCAGACCATCAGTTCAAATCCCTCAAACTCATCGAACTCACCATCAGAAAGGCAATAGCAATTAAATAAAAAATCCTTAAACCCTTAAATCAGCTTTAAACACATTAAATCATATATTGAAAACAATGAAGGTAATACTGCTCATACTTTAATTGCCGACTCTAAGCCTTTCTCCTTGATTCTTGGAAACCTTGTGAAGCTTTTTCCTCAATTCTCTTTCTCAGAGCTCTGACCTCTATTTCTTCCCTTTTCACGGTTGTTGCACCCTAAAATTTGACCAACATTTCTTTACCTAGCTTGTGTTGCATTTCATTCACATTAGCATTATCATTTGCATTCCATTGACATGTATGCAGGAGATCAAGAGGTATGATTACCAATCAAGGGTTATACAAGACTATGAAGCTAGCCAAGAAGCTTATTCAAGTGTTCAAGGGTTGATACCTTTGTCAAAGAAGTCAAAAGATTCTCAGAGAAAGTGGTTGAAACCAAGAAGGTGTGCCTCCTAACTTGTGAGTTGTGGAAAGACCTCAGATGATTCTGAAGCCAAGAATGTGAACTTGAAGCCTTGAGAGAGCTTAGGAGATGTCTTGAAAGCCATCATGAATCCTAGATAGGTCATGGTACAAGATTAAAGAGACCTAGCCATGAGTGGTGTAATTAGGGTTTGACTGAGTCAACCCTAGGTCAACTGATGATTTGAACAAGGTTGAGACCTAATTCAAAGGCCATGTGATCATGGATTGATGCATTGATATGCTATAAGGATGATTCCAAGGTCAAATCATCAGGATTGAAGAGTTTGAGAAGTTTCAAGCTAGGGTTTCTAAGGCTTGACAGTGTAAAATCCCCTAGTTTGACCCCTATCTTCAAGTCAGTTTATCTCAAGATGTGATTGTCATCTCATCTTACCGCCAACATGAATGTTGTATAGCTTGCTCTTAGCTTTAATTTGAGTACTAGAAGTCCTTGATAGGATTTGTAGAGCTCAAGTTATGACTTTGACAAGTTACAGATCATCTGAGGTATGTGAATCTGGGGCTTTGAAAGTCACCCAACTTGCATCAAACTTTTTCCCTAGAAGGATGATTCCTATGAACTTTTGGTAAACATGAATGTTGTTCCTTATTTTATTAGCTTTCTAGAGAGTACTATAAGTCCTTGATAGGATTTGTAGAACTCAAGTTATGGCTTTAACAAGTCAAGGGCATTTTGGTCATTTGGAGATTACAGGTCATTTCAAGCATAAGGCCATAACTCCTATTTCCAAGCTTCAAATGGAAAAATATTCAACATCAAACTTGTCCAAAATGATGTTTTAAGACTATTAATGAGGTCATGAAATGTTGGAAATGTTTGTAGCTCATACTTATCAAAATGGTCAAAATAAAGAAGGATTTAATGTATTAAAGTGACCTATTTTTGGGAATTTTCAATACATAACCAAAACAATGCAAGTGACCTACCAAATTGAATGGAAAAATCATTTTAGAAACAATGGCATTATTACAATTTTGATTTGAGGTCAAATTAAGGGACTTATCATAAGTTACTTGTAATCTAAGTTACATTTGCAAAACATGAGAGAGATCAATGTACAAGCTGTCCAAGCATCCTAACATCTCATACATCTCATCTAAGGAGATTTTCAATTCAGAATTGGAGCTGAGAACAAGGGAAACATGGACTGGTGTGAGTATGGCTTGAAATGAGAAACCATGACATGAGATTTTCAAAATCTCCTTGGATGGTTCCAGAAGGTGCTAGAGGGTTTAGAATCATTCTATATATGATTTAGAAGCTGTCCATGGAAGAGGTTGGTGAGAGTTGAGGAAGGAGAGAGAGTTGGGATTCCAAATTTGTTCATTGCAAATTGAAATCCATTCTTCATTTCTGCACCATTTCAATTGATTCTTTCTATTGCAATCTCTTCCTTATGAGTTACTGAGTGATTCCATAGCAAATTGAGAGCAAGAACATGGCTGAATCGTGCCTGAGCTTTTGAGTTCCACCTGCTGCAAGTCACTATCGGGTTTGGAGTTGCAAGCATATTCCATCAATTCTTTTGCAAACAGAAGCTATATCTTGATACAAGGAACGATTCTGGAAGGATTGAAGTGTTGAAGTGAAGATTTGGTGCATCTGTTATTCAAGAAATCCCAGGTTTGTAACTTTCACCATACACCTTAATTTAAGCATTGTTAAGTCAAATTGTTAGGTTAGAATGGTTAGAGACAACTAGGGGATGGATTCTGAAGAGTTTGAGAGCATTTGGTTATGATCAAGGTGATGACACCATTTCAGTTTGGATCAAGAACTTGGTGTATAGTGAGCAATAATATGAATTCTATAGGGGAAACTGATCAGTGTAATGTGATGAGCATTTTTGACCAAGCAATTTCAAGATTGGAGACAATTGATTCTTGGTCAGAATTTTGATCCCCGATCGTGTTTAGGGTTAGAGGTTGTTTCAATTGAATCTAAGACCATGATTGTGATCAGTGTGGAATTTGAAGTGTGTTAGTGCTTTAAACCATGTGTTTTGATGGAGATATGATGAAGTTCGAATTGATCAAGAACCATGTTTGAACTCTGGTTCTTCCCTCCATTTCCATGGCCAGAGGTAGGAGATGAAGTTTTCACCATTGGATGAGAGCTTGACCTTTGACTGGGAGAGGATCCAACGGCTGTGTTTTAAAATTGAGTTGTGAAGGATTCTGAAGCATGAAACGTTGCGTATCACTTAATTTCAGTTTTGGGCTTAAGTGATGAATCACTATGCGCACCCCCCAGTGAGCCCAACCCAGATTTATAACTGTAAATGATTGCTATCCACACCGCGCGCTTATTCATTTTTATTTGATTTTCATTTAATTTCCATTTAATTCATGGTTTTTGTAAAAATCATAATTAATTGAATATTAATCCAATTAAACCCATTCTTTTTGCATATTACTCATGATTGAGTCTATTATTTTTTAGAGAAAAAATATTTTCATTTCATGTAATTTCTGATTTAATTAGAATTTTGCATTTTAATTGATATTAAAATGTTCATGTTTGAAGCATAATTTTGGGGAATTTTGTTTGATCTCATGGTGATGATTTTGAGCCTAATTTTTTGTGTGTGATTAGTTTAGACATGTATGATCCCATAGAATTTTTATCACATTTTTTTTGATGAAAATAGGCGTGCTTTCTAGATTGATTTTAGATGCCTCCTTTTTAGGGTTTTAGGTTTGATGCCTTAGAATGTAGAATTTAGTTCTAGGTCCAATTTGATGGTTTGATCTTTGAAACTAATGTGGTAGAGTCATGATTGACCTAGGGTCCCATAGTAATTTTTGTAGGATTTTACAATTGATTTTAGTATTTTAGTTAGGACTAACTTTAGTACTAGGTTTTAGGTGATCCTAATTTACTAATTCAACTAGTTTAACTTCCCTAGTTCCCTTAGATTAGGGTTTGTGCTTGGTTTGCCTTTGGTTGAGATTGAAGACAAGTTGAATACAAGAGGAGGATGCTTAAAGTTGCTTGAAGTTGCTTGGAGCTTTGGATTTTGTGGGTTCCTGAAGGTGTCTGATGAGGTTTAGGAGATAGGAACATAGGGAGAGCCTTGTAGTTAGAGTGATTTCTTTCACAAATATGGAAAGCATCTTATGCTTCCATTCCTCCCAATGACTAAAAGTCCTTCTCAGATATTCACATCCCTCCTTTGGAAGGATGAGTGGCTTTATCTGGGAAGTAGAACTTTGAGGGAACCAGTCTCTCATAATGATGAACCCTTACAGGCTTCCTTTGGTTGTCAGTAAGCTGTTTATCATTTCTTCTCATCCTGTTAAATCAATTATCTGCTAGTTTGAGTATCTTGAGAGATGTTGGACTTGAGTTTGAAGATGAAGACTTTATTGAAGAGTGTGGAAGAGGATGATTCCTTGAGCATTGCCATTGCAGCTGAAGCTTGAAGAGCAAGAATAACAGGTTGATACTTGAAGATCCAATTGAGTGAAGAATGAGGAGTTCCTTGCTTGAAGAAGATTGATAGGTGAAGTTGACACTTCCATGTGACTGAAGATTGACTGAGAAGCTGAGGCTTGTAGGAGAAGAAGACCAAGTCGAGACTGGTAAAGCAAAGAGAGCTGAAGCTTGAAGACTAAGTTGATACTTATGAAGAGGATTCAATTGAGATTAAGTGTAGAGCTGAAGCTTGAGGAATAAAAGATAAGTTGATACTTACACTGCATTGAGAGCCTGAAGGAATCAAATTGATACTTGTGCTTAAGAGCAAAGCCTGAGGGTGGAACTGACTGTAAAGCTGAAGCTTGGAGAAGTGAAGATTAAGTTGAAACTTATGCTGAAGGGTTGAAACCTGGAAAAGAAAATTGATATTTGTCATGAGAGATGATAGCCTTGAAGGGTGATTGAAGTCTGATGACTGGATTGATGTCAGAAGAGCTGAAGCTTGGGGTAGCAAGAGAAGGGTTGATCTGCTTTCTTGTTTGTTTTCTTTTCTGTGTTGATGTACCTTGTTTGACTTGTTTGATGCATTAGAATAAGTCCATGATTAGACTGACTTTAATCTAGGAGCATGATTGCACTAGAGGTTGAGTTGCTCCCTCTGCTTGTATTGTTACTGTATGGCTTTGCTTGCGGGTATTCGGTAGAGCTCTGCTCCCTTGCCCATGTGGTTTATTTTGCTTGACAGCATTTCATTTTCCTCTGTATGATTGCAGTTTACTGTATTTTGCTTGATAGCATGTTTTATTTCTTCAGTATGATTACTGTTATTCATTCTGGCTTGAGGTTGAGATGAGCTTGTGGAGGCTGCTGCCCCACACACATTTCCTCCCTCACTTGCATTGCATGCATTTTATAGTCGTTTACTGTTTACTGTTTAAGCTGGTGCTTTATCTGTTTCTGTGTATCATTGATATGATCCCTTAGGACTATCATTTCCTTTGATAAGGAAGTGATGATAGAACTTTAGGTTGAAACCTATGCATGATAACTTCTAGGAGTTCCCTGTTTCAAACTTCAACCATAGGATGAATCCTTGGCATGACAACAGTAGGACTTGATAGTCTCCCTTTAGTTGAGCCTGTTCTCTTCTCATCTCAAAACAGCTTAAGATACAGTAATCATGAATGATTTCTTTCGTACGTCACGAGCCTTAAGCTACCTGAGAAAGGATTGTTGGAGAGCTTCTTTTCAACAGTCTGGATGTTTAGTATGGCACCCTTTGGGTGACATGCGACGCATTCACTCTCAGGTCATAGTCATTAGTGCGATTGAAATTGCAAACATCCATAAAAACAGTTCTTCCGTAAAAGACAGAAAACAAACTTCAAACCTTTTTTCCCCGTGGGCCCATAATTCAAAGGCAAGCTTTTCTGAAGAAAAGAGTGTCGTTAAACTTCAGCGCCACCGTAAACAGGCTTTGTCCCTAACTGCTGGAACTGTTGTTTAACCCTACTCGATAAAACAGATGAATCTGAATTCCCATAATCCGTATTATCCCGAACTACGTAAGCTCTGATCTCTCATACCTGTTGAGAGTATGTAGGCACAATACTGACGTATTGGCGAGCCACCTTCCCCGTAACCCGTAGTAGGTCGAACTACGTTGACTCTGATTTCTCATTCTCTGATGAGAATACGTAGGCATAAAGCGCGATGCTTTGCCGAGTCATTTTCTTTTCTTTTTAAGCCAGCCTTGATAGGTAGATAGATAAACCAACTCGTCCAGTAACCACAACAAGCGTGGATCCCGTCGAGTACGACGGACGTGAGGGGTGCTAATACCTTCCCCTTGCGTAACCGACTCCCGAACCCAGACAACGGTTGCGATGACCTTGTCTTATACCTTTTTCGTCAGGTTTTTCCGATCGTTTCCTTTCCCGCTCTGAGGGATAAATAATGAAAGGTGGCGACTCTTCTGTTCTGCCGGCACCTTATTTTCGCGGAAGCGACAACGGTCTAACAAGAATGAATCATAATTCCCTCAAAATTCCTTTTTGTTAAACCTAACTTTGGGCCTTAAAATTGGGCTTTCCAACTTCGCCCTCACTAACTCCTCCTCAAATGTCCATTTTGCCATCCATTCACTTATATTTATTTAAATTAATAATAATACCAATATATTCATATTATATACTATTATTTAAATAAATAACCCAAAATCCATAATTCCCAATATTCGCACCAACCACCAAAAATCACCAAAAATGTGAATATTCATATTTAAATAAATATTCCAAGAATTTAAGGTGTTGCATTTAGGACCTCAACCTAAGACTTCTGCTTAAGTCCTTCAGACCCAAGACTTCTGCTCCAAGTCACATGAAACAAGCCTCCTAGCTTGAACCCTTTAGACTTAAGACTTACTGCTCTAGTTCCATGTACTGAGCTCACCTGCTCAGGCCATAATAGCTGAGACTTATGCTCCAGGTCCCATAAAACGAGCCTGCTTGCTAGAACCCTTAAGATTCAAGATTTACTTCTCCAGTTTCATGTACCGAGCCAACCTGCTTAAGCCACACTGACTTAAGACTTTTAGTCAATCAATCCACTTGATTAAGACTTTCACAGCTCAAGCACATAGCAAGAGACCTACGTGGTTCAAGCATCTTGGCTCAAGACTTCCTTGCTTGTATCTCAATGATACAAGACTTCTGCTCAACCAACCTAGTTGTTAAGACTTTCACAGCTCAAGCACATAGCAAGAGACTTACGTGGCTTAAGCATCTTGGCTCGAGACTTAATCTAAACTGTTAAATAAGTTCAATAGAATAGAGAACAAGGTATACATGATACAAGTATCAGAGGTACGGGAAATAACCATAACAAAGACCTAAAGCACTTAAGATTTCTAACATATTCAATGTGTAAGAAATCTTAAGGCTTTTACAATTACAACCTACAACAGAAAATCGGCATATACAATTGTGTTGATAATTGCTGATCTTATTACTCCTTCTTCTGGATGATCCTTGTTAAAGATTCAATTTGAAACTCCAGTCATGTTTATAGGATTTTTAGAAACTAGTCATTGAAGAGGTAACTTGATCAAAAGTATTTTCTTTTGCTCCATAGTACAAAAAACGTTGAAGATAGATACACTGGAAGATCTTAATCCAATGTGTAACATGTTTAACCTTTGAGTCTTCAAGAGATCTTCTACTATTAGAGTCGTTGAGAGTAGATGTCCATAAATTATCTCAACATTTATTGAGCCTTACAATTAATAGACTCCAGTTGACAAACTGATTTGACAATACAACTTGCTTTTTGCAGTACAGACAACTTTAGCTTTATCACTAACTTTATATGGTACCAAAAGCCAATTTGCATTCACTAAGTGTAGAGAAAATTATGTTGCTTATTTTGATACTGAGACTTTCAGCTTCAGAGTCTACGTCAGACATCACTTAGCAAGTGTTCTTTATATTCTGCCACCAGAAGCTAGCAATTCAGCAACTCCCAAAGTGTTCTAATGTAAAATAGATTCTGACTATAATATTTACAAGTATTAGAACATTCACACATGTAACACACATCAAATAAACCATTGTTCTTTCAATATTTTGTTATCATCAAAACCCAAGGAAAATATGTCATGAACAAATCTTGTTCTAACAAGGGCATGATGTGGTTCATAGTGCACTCAAGTTTGCTTGTATCCATGAGGAGGAATCTAGCTGTTGATTTCTTATCCCCTTCCGTTCATGATTTGGATTGTCCAACAGTTATCACCTATAAATAAGAAGAGTTTAGCATTTTGGAAAATTTTCGCAATCCTAGTCATCCAAGTTTGTTCGTATTCAGTGTCTTAGTAAGCAGTTTTGGCTATGAACTTCTCTAAGTTGTGCTCTCTTAGGTTTTCCATTTTTTCCTTCCTTGCACCACTTTCACATACTTTGTTTTTCTCCCTTAACCTTTTTCTCCTTATTTTTCTTTTAAACAAAATCCTATTTTGAATTATTAGTAATTCTATTTTTCCCCTCATCTTTTGATTTCTCTCACCTTGTCTCATCACTTATCTCATAATACCACTTTCTACCCCAAGTTCACTAATTCATAATTTATCCAATTTTTACTATTTTTAATTAATGATAAATAGTGATAATTCATCACTAAGTTTCCATTAGAGAGATGAACTTAATTGAGTTGTTCGTAGATCATAGCTTGGTGTATGAGATGACATCGCGAAGTATGATGTGGGTATGCTGTAATTGACTTGCAGTGTTCTAGAAGAGATTAAAGAAGGTTAGAAATCAAATTTGGGATTAATTGACCGATTGGTGTTTAATCAATCAAGGTAAAGAAGTGGATTTCAGAGTTGATGAGAATGGAGTTATGAGATTTCGAGAAAGAGTTTGTATGCCAGATTTTCCGGGGATTAAGAAGATAATTCTTGATAAGGTCACAAAAGTGGGTTAAGTATTCATCCCGGTGCAGCTAAAATGTACCAAGATCTTCATAATATGTTTTGATGGCTAGGTATGAAGAAGGAAGTTGTCAAGTTTGTTTATTCTTGTTTGACTTGTTAGAAATCGAAGATCGAGCATCAGAAGTCCTCTAGGTTAATGTAACCTTTAAGTATTCTTCTGTGAAAGTGGGATATTATCTCTATGGATTTCGAGGTGATTTTGTCAAAGACGTCGAAGGGAAGTGATTCAATTTGGGTTGTAGTGGATAAACCGGCTAAGTCAGCTCATTTTATTTCGATAAAGATCAGTTACCTGTTGCAGAAACTAGCAGAGGTTTACATCAGTGAGATTGTGAAGCTGCATGGTATTCCTTTGAGTATTGTTTAAGATAGAGATCTGAGGTTCACATTGAGGTTTTGGGAGAGTTTACAAGAAGCCTTGGGAACCAAATTAGGGGTGAGTTCTACCTACCATCTGCAAACGGAAGGTCAGACAGAAAGAACTATCCAATTGTTGGAAGATTTATTGAGAGCTTCTATTTTAGAGCAGGGGGTAATTGGGATAGCTACTGTTCATTGATCGAGTTCACCTATAAAAATAGTTACCATTCTAGTATTTGAATGACACCTTTTGAGGCTTTGTATGGAAGGATGTGTATGACTCCTTTTTGTTGGTATGATTCAGGTGAAAGTGTTATGCTTGGTCCAAAACTTTTTCAGCAGACTATTGAGAAGATCAAGTTGATTCAGGATAAGACGAAGGCTTCATAAAGTAGAAAAAAGAGCTATCATGATAAGTGAAGAAAGGCACTTGAGTTCCAAGAGGGAGATCATGTGTTCTTGAGAGTCACTCTAGAGACTAATGTTGGTCGTGAGTTAAAGTCTCGAAAGCTCACGTCTCATTTTATTGGTCGTTATTAGATCCTTCTGATAGTAGGAGATGTGGCCTACAGAGTTGCCTTACCATCGTCTCTTTTGAATCTTCATGATGTTTTTTCATGTGAAGAAACTTCGGAAGTATATTCCTGATTTGTCTCATGTGATCAAATTGGATGATGTGCATGTGAGAGATAACTTGACTGTTGAGGCATCACCTTTGCAGATTAAGGATCGCAAAATGAAGCACTTAAGAGATAAAGAGACTGTTTTGGTGAAGGTAGTATGGGGAGGACCTGCTGGAGGGAGCGTAATGTAGAAGCTAGAAAGTCAGATGCGAGAGTCGTATATGGAGTTGTTTCTTTCAGGTAATTTTTTAGGACAAAATTTCTCTATGGGGAGAGTTGTAACACCTGAATATTTTGATTTATTTTATTTTATCAAATGAATATATATATTTATATGATTTATTAGTATTTTGTGTGTATTTTCGTGGGGTTGCATGAGGTTGGATAGAATTATATGAATTATCACTATTTTTCATTAATTAAAAATAATAAAAATTGGATAAATCATGAATTAGTGAACATGGGGCAGAAAGTGGTATTATGAGATAAGTGATGGGACAAGATGAGAGAAACCAAAAGATGAGGAAAAAAATAGAATTACTAATAATTCAAATTAGGTTTTTGTTTAAAAGCAAAATAAGGAGAAAAAGGTTAAGGGAGAAAAACAAAGTACGTGAAAGTGGTGCAAGGAAGGAAAAAATGGAAAACCTAAGAGAGCACAAGTTAGAGAAATTCATAGCAAAAAATGCTTACTAAGACAGTGAATACGAACAAACTTGGATGACTAGGATTGCGAAAAATTTCCAAAATGTTAAACTCCTCTTATTTATAGGCGAGAATTGTTGGACAATCCAAATTATCAAGGGAAAGGGATACAAAATCAACAGTTAGATTCCTCCTCATGGATACAAGCAAACTCGAGTGCACAATGAACCACATCATGCCCTTGATAGAACAAGATTTGTTCATGACATGTTTTCCTTAGGTTTTGATGATAACAAAGTATTGAAAGAACAATGGTTTATTTGACGTGTGTTACATGTGTGCAGGTTCTAACACTTACAAATATTATAGTCATAATTTGTTTTACATTAGCAGACTTTGGGAGTTGCTGAATTGCTAGCTTTTTGTGGTAGAATCTGAAGAACACTTGCTAAGTGATGTCTGGCATAAACTCTAAAGTTGAAGGTCTCAGCATTAGAAGAAGCAACATAATTTTCTCTACTCTTAGTGAATGCAAATTGGCTTTTGGTACCATTCAGAGGTGGTGATAAAGATGAATTTGTCTGTGCCGCAGAAAGCAAGTTGTATTGTCAAATTAGTTTTTCAGCTAGAGTCTACAGATTGCAAGGCTCAAGAAAGGATGAGATTCTTTATGGACATCTACTCTTAACAACTATAATAGTATAGGATCACTTGACGACTCAAAGATTAAACATGTTACATATTGGATCAAGATCTTCTAGTGTATCTATCTTCAATTGTACTATGGAGCAAAAGCAAAGACTCTTGATAAAGTTACCTCTTCAATGGCTATTTTCTGAAAAGGCTATAAATATGGTTGAAGGTTCAAATTTAATCTTTAACAAGGATTATCCAGAAAAAGGAGTAACAATATCAGCAATTATCAACACCAATGTATATGCAGATTTTCTGTTGTAGGTTGTAATTGTAAAAGCCTTAAGATTTCGTATACATTGAATATCTTATAAATCTTAAGTGCTTTAGGTCTTTGTTATGGTGATTTCTCGTACCTCTAATACTTGTATCAAGTACACCTTATTCTTTATTCTGCTGAACTTGTTTAGCAGTTTAGGTTAAGTCTCGAGCAAATATGATTGAGCCACGTAAGTCTTTTGCTATGTGCTTGAGCTGTGAAAGTCTTAATCAACTAGGTTGATTGAGTAGAAGTCTTGTATCATTGGGATACAAGAAAGTAAGTCTCGAGCCAAAATACTTGAGTCATGTAAGTCTCTTGCTATGTGCTTGAGTTGTGAAAGTCTTAATCAAGTGTATTGATTGAGAAGACGTCTTGAGCCAATGTGGCTTAATCAGGTTGGCTTGGTACATGAAACTGGAGCAGTAAGTCTTGAATCTGAGTGGTTCAAGCAATAAGGCTCATTTCATGGGACCTGAAGCAGAAGTCTCAGCTAGTGTGGCTTGAGAAGGTTAGCTCAGTACATGAAACTGGAGCAATAAGTCTTGAATCTGAGGGGTTCAAGCAAGGAGGCTCGTTTCATGGGACTTGGAGCAGTAGGCTCAGCCAGAGTCGCTTGGAGCGGAAGTCTTGGGTCCGAGGGACTTGAGCAGAAGTCTTGGGCTGGGTGTCTAAGCAAGGAAGTCTTGGGTTTATGGAACCTAAGCAATAAGTCTCGAGTGAGAAGATATAGCAGAAGTCTTGGACCTTGGGTCTGAGCAATTATAAAAGTCTTATACAGAATGCATAAGCGATTATTATCATGATTTGATTTTAGTGAAAATCTCTTGTGAAGTAAGGGGATTAGACTAATCTCAGTTTTGGAAGAACTAGTATAAATCTTTGTGTCTTCTGTTATTATTTATTTGCTTATGTTAACATTCTACTGCTAAGAATTAACCAGAATTTGAACACCAAATTAAATTCTGAACTCTGATTAGATGTAAACTAAAAAATGAAAAACACAATTCAAACTCCCCTTCTTATGTATTTTTCTCATCTTCAATTTACACCAGAGCATGGTTTGTGCATAATACTTAATAGTGGCGCAGATAATGATCCAATAAGAAAAGTATGTATGTCAAAGATTTTCCTTCAAGAAGGAATCAAGTGCCACATGAAAAATATCATACTGCTTTTCCTACCATATTCAAAGGGTGGTTCCACTGAATTTAAATGATGGAAAAGCAAAACATATTTTTAACTCACTGGTCTTGATAAAAGGGGTTTCTGAAGGTCTATAGAATATCCTTGAAAAGGGTATTACTATAGAAGTTGATGATGTAGAGATGATCTATTTGAAAATCTTTATCACCAGCTCAGAAGAAGCTTATGAATATCTTCAGAGGTAGGTGCATTCTGGTAGGTGCTCTATCTCACTTCTGAGTATGTCAACATCATTGATATGTCTGATGCTTGGAATATCTTTGAATCCTTGTGCTTAGATTTGTAGGAATCAGTTTTGAAGCTTGTATAGTTACACTTCATCTAATCTTTCAAGCAAATTCTGTGAAGATTGGTTTAGATTCAAACTCGAGGTCACAGTTATTCAAGAAGTTATACAACTTGAATTTATTATGCTTTGTTGTTTTATCTTGCAAATATTCAAAGAAAATAAATGAAATTAGATGATGAAAAACTATCTAACATATCACCTTTCCTAAAGCTTGGGACTTTGGAATGTCTGATGATGAGGGATTTATATTTCTTGTTAGAAGAACCTCTTAACCAGCTGATTGGGTTATGACATGTGTTGATAGAAGAGTAACTTCAGAAGCATTTGAAATATTAGTATTTCAACTGAATTCCCAGATCTGAAAGCAATGAGAAACACTACCAAAACCTAATGTCAGTTAATCTTCACTGCATATTCTTTTGAAGATGGAATTAGTGCAGGATTCAGATAGAAGAGTAATTTGGCCCTTCCGGTCATTACCGCTTCTGAAGAAGCATCCGAGTCCTGAAATAAATATCAAGTATTGAAGGAGTATGCTCTAGAGAAGCATATAGAGATTAGGCAAAATCTATCTTGCTTCAATATATGGTAATAAAGAGTATGCTCTTTAAAGTGATATCTTAAGAGACTCAATTGCTCCTTGATTGAGGGTCATCATGGAATTTGTATTAAAGGACAATTCTATGAGAAACCTTCAATTCTTTTTGTGTTCTACAGGAAATTAGATAATCGTGCTTTAATTTGTTTTATGTCATTGTCTAATAGCTAACATCATTTGGTTATTTACTTATCAAAGATTTCAAAGTCTTGAGTCAAGACAATGAAATGAATTATTTTTCTAAGAACAATATCTTGTTTATATTATGATTTATTCTAGACTAATACTCTGGAATCAATCATGGTATTGCTATCAAAATGTAGCATAAGGCGAAGGAAAACCTAACTGGACATTTATGCATGGTCTCGTAGAAATATCAGTGTCATTATTTAAACGTAGTTGCTGCAGATATCAAAGAAAGGAGCAGAGGCACATTCCATGGTATTTATCAAAGGTTGTTTACATCATTTGATGGAAGAAGACCCCACAACCCAGACTCAAGTTCTAGAGGTACTGAGTTTGGTGAGAGAAGTGGAGTCACTAGTTTAACAACCTGTCGCAGCTGCAAAAAGGGCTGGCGGAAACAAACAGAAGAGTCGCCACCAAATGTTATTTATCCCAAATAGAGAGAGAGAGAGAAAATATTGAAGTAAACCTAAAAGAAAGGAAAAGACAAGTTCATCGCAACCAAATCTTGGGTTCGGAAGTCGGTTACGCAAGGGGAAGGTATAGGCACCCCTCACGTTCGTTGTACTCAACGGGATCCATGTTTGTTGTCTATCAAAAGGGGTGAGTTATCTAAAAGCTACTACTAAACGGGGGATGAAAAAGAAAAAGGAGACTCGAAGGACATCGCTGCCTTATGCCTACGTATTCCCTCGTGTAATGGGAAAGTTAGAGTCAACGTAGTTTGGAAAACTACGGGTGATGGGAGGAAGGTTGCTCGCCAAGACATCTCTGTCTTGTGCCTGCGTATCCTCATCTGGTATGAGAAATCAGAGCAAACATAGTTCAGGTAAACTAGACCACTGGTTGATTAAGTGTTTTTTATGAGTGATGCTAAGTTCCCATTCTAGCAGTTAGGGTCGATGCCTGTTTGCGGTAGAACGGAAAAACAACGTACTCTTTTCTGAAAATGATTTAAGAATAATCCCGAAGGATAAAAAGGTTTGAATTTGGTTTGTGAGTTTTAGAGAAGTGAATTGAATTTGTTTGAGATTTGCATTGCACTAAAGACTATGACATATGAGCGAATGCGTCACATATCACCCAAAGGGCATACACTAAACACTCTAGACAACGTTCATCATTCTTTATTAAGTGTTTTAAGGTTGTTTAAGATGAGAAGAGAAGACACAAAGAAAACACTAAAGGGAAACTGAAAACATTAATGTTATAATACAAAATGGTCCTAAGGTTAGGATGGAAAGGAAGTCTACCTAATGTTATCATACAAAGGATGGACCTAAAGTTGAGATGAAAGGGACTATCCTAATTGTTATCATGAAAAGGATTGAAATCCTAATGTCTCTCCTACTCCCATATTAACTAGACGGACTAGGAATCCTAAGGGATCATGTGAGCAAGCACAAGTAAACATCAATCAATTCAATCTCAAATGAAAATAAGAATGAAACTTAAGCAAGTTCCAAAAAGAGAAGAAAGATGAAGAACAAAGAAGGCATGCAAGATGAAGAACATATATGAAAGTACAAAAGCAAAGCATCAACCACATTCATATTAATCTCATACAAAATGAACATCAACATCATGCCAACATATCACATAAGCATTCACATGTCCAAACCACATCAAAGACTTGCAAACAAAACACAATGGGAAAGCAAAATGCCCACACTCAATCAAATGACCTAAACATCACACAAGAAGCAATAATAATCACAAGGCAAGGTGAAATTAAGTCAAATGACACAAGGAACATGGTAGGGCAGTAGCATAACACAACATACTTAAATCATATCAATGATCAAAGAGAAGGCACAAGGCAACAAGTCATGTATACCATTCATACACAAGTCAACACCATACCAAACAAACATGCATACAAACAATCTCCAAAGGAAAAAGCATATGAACATGACATGAGAAAAAGAAGAGATCACAATATCAACATGATCAACAAGTTCAACATTCAAACATGCACACACAAGAGAGATCATACAAATAGAATCACAGAAGAACATGCCTCAAGAAGAATCAAATATCAAATCATCCACAAAAGCAAACCACAATCAAGCAAGCATCAAGGCCTCAAATGACTTGAAGGAAAAATAGAAAAGCACCTCATCATGGATAAAAAACAAGATCACCTCAATTTTCAATATTAAAATCAATTAAAAAAACAAATAAAAATGAAAATAAAAGCTAAAAAAGGATGGAAAATAGTTAGACCACAAACAAAAATCCAAGAAAATCACCATAGGTCAGAAACCATTATAGGATCATGTACTAATTTTCCATAATTTTAAATGGCTCAAAAATAATTTTAAACCAATTAAAATTAACCAAATAAATAAAAAATACATGGAAAATAGCAAAACCAGACATAAAAATCAAAGAAAATCACCATAGGTTCAAAACCATCATAGGATCATATAATATTTTTCTCATAATTTTAAAATGACTAGAAATAAGTTTAAACTAATTAAAATTGGCTTTAACAAATTAAAACTTAAGAAAAATAGCAAATGGAAAAATAAAAATGCACAAAATAAAAACCAGAAAGAGAAAAATAAAAGGAATATTTAGAAAATATTTTGGTACTTTTCTTATTAAGAATGAATTTTCTATGAATTTCTGAAAATAAAATAAATTTAAAAACAAATTAGAAAAAGAAAAAAAAAACAAGATGCGTTGGATTTGAGCTCATTAAATGACATGGCTAATCCAAAGGCCAGAAAGCGCGCATCCACGGTGGATCTGAGGCAATCTCATCATTTCCAACCAGCGAAAGTCAACCACACAAGATTAGAACAAGTGACATGATGGACGGTGAGATCATCATCTTCAACCTCCAGCCACTTGAAAATCTCAGAGAAATGCAGAAATACAAAGGTCCATCAAACCATAACCATTGGAGCTCATAGTGGTTTCAACTGACGCGTCTTTTCAAGACGATCTCAATTGTATCATTATGCCATATTTCTTTAAACCATAGCTCACTCGATTTGAAATAAACCAGAAGAAAAAGCAAACACGGAATTGAAAATTGAATATCAAAACTCAACCAAAACTAAAATCTAAAAATCCTAACAGCTTCAACACATCAAGGACTACATCTTAGCAACAAATTTGAGTTAAAATGATTAAGAATTGTACTTGTTGAAGTTCAATTTCAGAGCTCTGAAAATGGAGTCCTCAAGCTTGATTCAGGCCACGATCCTTCAAGTTCTTGAGGTTGTTAGCTTCACTCAATGTTGGTGAAGCTAACTGAATGGAGAATTTAAGTGATTAGGGTGTGGAAATGAAAATTCGAAGTTCAAGCTTAAGAGTTCAAATGGGATTTTAGCAAGGTGATTATGACTATTAAAGCTTGTGAAAATGAGTGGAATGAGTCCCTTCTTTATAGGAGAAGCTTTCTGAATGTTGAGGGAGGGTGAACGATGCAATTTGATGTGGATTCGTGCACACCTGCAGCATGAGTAAAGTGTGACTTAAAAAATGTCAAAACTCACTCGAACTTTGCGTTTCAATGCTCTAATCAATCCAGGAAAGTTTGTTAATCATGTTTAAAGAGAATTCATGGCTTAATTTGGTGATTAGAGGTCATTTCAACCAAATTCAATTCTCACTTGAAGTGAAATTTCATCTTTGAAATTCAATTTTTGCCACCATGGTTCTCATAATGTACGAGGCTTTATGAGATGTTTCTTCTTGTATTGGATAGAGGATGATGCCAAATTTGCAATGTGAAAAGAAATTATTAATTTAGCAATATGATTTGAGAGGTATGATCTTTTAAAGTAGCTTGCATGAAAAGGTTCAAAATTACAAAACACTTAGAAAAATTTAAGTCTTCTTAAGGACCAAAAATGACCTATAATGTTTTGACAAAAACCAAGACCTTCCACCTTGACATGAATTTGTAGAAGACATCTTCAAGTTCATTTTAGAAAAATAATGGGCTCCAAATGATGAAAGTTGACCAAGTTATGACCTTTTGAAGTTGACTAGAAAGTTTTTCCAAAACTCAAAATGACCTATAATGTCTTCAAACGTTTGATAACTTTCCAAGCATAATTGGATTTTTCCTTGCAAAGAGAACTTGTTAGGGATGATAAGAAGAGTTCATTAGAAAAAGAACCACCTCAAGATGTTGTAAAATGAAGGAGTTATGCCCATTTGATCATAGCATCCACAAATTTCTAAATTAGGTCAAACACCTTGAACCAACTTTGAATCTCTTAATTGTTTCTTACAAAATAAGCCATGGTGAAATACCTATGATCTTGAAATGATGTTGCCTTGAATCATACTTGAGGATGAGGGACCTTTGGGAGATTGAGAATACCATAAAGTCAAGAATAGAATCTTGCTTGAGGTTGAAGAAACATGCTCCTCATATCTTGAGAAACAAGCCATGATGCTTGATCCTTTGTCAAGAACAATGCTATGCAAAAAATGAAAAGGGAAATGCAATGGAACATAAGCCAATACCTAAGAGAAAAGATGGGCAAATTTTGGGGTGCTACAGCTGCCCCTATTCAAACAACTTGGACCTGAAGGGATGAAAAGCAACCGCTTTCAACATTCAAGGTAAAAGGTGATTGAATACCAAAAGAAAAACCAAAAAATTTGCAAACTGTGGGGATATCCACAATGCAAAGATTGCCAGCCAAAGGTGGACTTAAACAACATCAGGTATCAACCAAAAGTTGGGATAACTAAAAAGGTAACTGATCAAGAAAAAAACAATGGCTACTAACCAAAAGTTAGGATCACCAGAGAGTAATAACCAAAAGCTATGAGAAAGAAGCTACTAACCAAGAGTTAGGATCACCTAGACTCCGTCTGAAGGTGAATACATGAACAAGAAAGACTACCAACCAAAAGTTGGGATCGTCCAAAAGATTACCAACCAAAAGTTGAAATGAAGGCTACTAACCAAGAGTTAGGATTGCCAGAATACCGATCAAGGGCGAACACACCGAAAGGAAGACTACCAACCAAAATTTGGGATAAAGACTTTACAAAGGAGTTCAATTAAGAACTATCAACCAAAAGTTGGGATAACATCCATCAAACAATGGACTACCAACCAAAAGTTGGGATAACATCCAACAAATAACGGACTACCAACCAAAAGTTGGGATAACATTCAATAAACAACAGACTACCAACCAAAAGTTGGGATAACATCCAACAAACAACAAATTACCAACCAAAATTTGGGATCATCGACAAATAAGCGGGTGGCTACCAACAAAAAGTTGGAATCACCGGGATGCCGATCGAAGGCGAACCTACCCAAAACAAAGACTACCAACCAAAAGTTGGGATAATGACTCCGCGGGGATCAAAAGAAGATTACCAATCAAAATTTGGGATAAACCAGGTATAAAAGAAGTATAATCAAATGACGTATGACCTGAAACAAAAACTCCGTCGGGGAAAGATAGGTTTAAACAAATAAACTCTGCCGGAGAATAAGATGAACACACCCACCAATGACTTTTGTTGAGGTGAAGATAACGAAATCTTAAGTCATGTCAAACATTTGCTGGAGAGATGTCTGAAAACAGTGATATCAAAATTTGGCGTATGCTTCAGATGCATATGTTTGACGATGGCGTAATACTCCATACGAAATGGAAATGCTACACATTTAGGGGGACGCAATGCAAATGATATGCAAAAGAAAACCCTGTCGGAAGAAGCGCTGGAAAGAATCAACAAACCAAACTCTGCTGAGGAGAAAATGCCCTGGATGGCTTTCTGCTGAGGAACATGCCCTGAATGGCCTTCCTAAATAAAACTCTTCTGGGGAGAGATCCACCATGCAAGGAAATGAGAATATCATCTACTGGGGAATTGTTCCGAAATCTGACTTTGAAGAAAACCAATGATTATTGGACTTTATTGCGGAAGTCCACCACCATTGAGATACCTGTCGAGGAAATCAACGTTCACCTCTACTTGGGGAGAGAAGTCAATGATACCAATTTTGTCGTGGAATACTCTTAATTTGACAACCATGTTCTGTGAAGGAACAACAATCTCTACTACAAACGCCTGAATGCATATCACTCCCCGACTGATGTAATCAACCCTTGAAAACTCAACAGGGAGATAAGCTCTACTGGGGAAAAAGATTATATCATCATGCAAACAACCAACAAACAACAAAAAGCCTGTATGCAAATGGTTGTTTTGGTTACCATCCATGACATGATTCAAATAAATTCATTCTTTTCAATATGACTTGTAATGTCCCAATGTTTTTACATGTAAAGTTTAACAAAAATATCATACGCCCCTTTTTGCAAACAAAACAGTAAAAGCGAAAAGAGGAAATGGATAGCTCTTTGACTGACTAATACTTTATTGATTGGGAAGGGTATGTAATTAGGCAAATTACAACAGATGCAATTCCTGAAAAGAGGTAATTATGCAAAAAGTACAACAAGAAATATACATATGTCGGCAATGTGGAAACAGATAACCACCATATTATTATTTAAATTCGAACCATTGTCAGTAATGATTCGTTCTTCTATTCTGTAACTACAGATGATGTCCTTCTTTATAAAAGGAGTAACCACTTTCTTAGTGACGTTGGTAAAGGAAGCTGCCTCTACCCACTTGGTGAAATAATCAATTGCTACCAAGATAAAGCGATGCCCGTTGGAGGCAGTCGGCTCAATTTTCCCAATCATATCAATGCCCCACATAGCAAAGGGCCAAGGAGATGTCAATACATTTAGAGGGCTCGGTGGCACATGCGTTTTATTAGCATAAATTTGGCATTTATGGCATTTTCTGGCATACTTAAAACAATCGGACTCCATGGTCATCCAGTAATACCCTGCTCTCAATAGTTTTCTAGACATTGCATACCCACCAACATGAGTACCAAAAGAACCTTCATGGACCTCTTCCATCAGCAAGCTTGCTTCATGCTCATCCACACAATGTAGCAACACCATGTAGAAGTTTCTTTTGTATAACACATCATCCTTGTTTAAGTAGAAATTTCCCGACAGCCTCCTCAGAGTCTTCTTGTCTTTACTTGATGCCCCTGCCGGATACTCTTGAGTCTTAAGGAAACACCTAATGTCAAAATACCAGGGCTTTCCATCTAACACTTTTTCAATTGCAAATACGAAGGCGGACCTGTCAAGGCGCATGATAGTGATTGTTGGAGCTTTATTCCAGAAATTCACTTTATACATTGATGATAACATTTCCAAGGCGTCCACCATCTGATTTTCAGCCCTTGGTACATGATGAAACTCGACTCTATCAAAGAATGGCAGCAATCTTCTTGTGTAGTTCTTATAGGGCACTAGGTTGGCCTGACGAGTCTCCCACTTTCCTTTGATTTGATTGACGACTAAGGCTGAATCACCATAGATATCTAGATTCTTGATTCTCAAATCAATGGTTTCTTCTAGACCCATGATGCATGCTTCATATTTAGCTTCATTATTCGTACAAGAAAACATCAACCGGACAGTGAATGGTATGTGGGAACCAAGAAGAGTTGTAATAATTTCCCCAATTCCGCTGCCGTATGAGTTAACAACACCATCAAAAGTCAACTTCCACTGAGACTCAATCTCGGGGCCCTCGTCAGGTAAAGGCTCGTAACAATCCTTGATCTTAAAAAACATTATATCTTCATCAGGAAACTCAAACCTCATTTGTTAATAATCCTCAATTGGTTATTCGGCTAGATATTATGACAAAACACTCCCCTTAATGGCCTTTTGGGAAACATATTGAATGTCGTATTCTGTTAACACCATCTGACATCTAGCAATTCTTCCGGAAAGCGCTTGTTTCTAAAACACATTTAATCGGATCCATCTTCGAAATCAACATGGTTGCGTGGTTTAACATGTATTGCCTTAAGCGTTTGGTTGCCCAAGCAAGTGCACAACATGTTTTTTCTAGCATTGAGTACCTCGACTCACAATCAGTGAATTTTTTACTCAGGTAGTAGATAGCATGCTCTTTCTTACCTGTCTCGTCATGGTGACCGAGCACACAACCCATCAAATTCTCTAGAACCATTAAATACATAATCAAAGGTCTTCCAACAACTGGAGGCATTAGTATCGGAGGCTCCTGCAAATAGTCTTTTATTTTTTTGAAAGCCTTTTGGCAATTCTCATTCTAGAAAACTGCCTAATCTTTTCTCTGCAATTTAAATATTGGCTCATAAATGGCTGTAAGGTGAGATATGAACCTTGCAATGGTAGTTCAATCTCTCCAGGAAACCACAAACCTCTTTCTTTGTTCTCGGCTTAGGAATTTCTTGTATAGCTTTTATTTTGGCAGGATCCACCTCGATACCCTTTTCACTAACAATGAAACCCACCAGCTTTCCTGATCTCACCCCGAAGGTGCATTTATTAGGATTCAACCTCATCTTGAACTTCCTTAACCTTTCAAACAATTTCAGAAGATTGACCATATGTTCTTCCTCCGTTTGTGACTTTGCAATCATATCATCAACATATACTTCGATCTCATGATGAATCATATCATGAAAGAAAGTCACTATCGCCAGCTGATAAGTTGCCCTTGCATTTTTTAATCCAAAAGGCATCATTTTGTAGTAAAAGGTCCCCCATGGTGTGATAAAAGTAGTTTTCTCCATGTCTTGTGGGGCCATTTTGATTTGGTTATACCTAGAGAAGCCATCCATGAAGGAAAACACGAAATATTGAGTAGCGCTATCAACCAACACATCAATGTGGGGGAGCAGGAAATTGTCTTTCGGGCTCGCTCTATTCAAATATCGATAATCAACACACATCATGACCTTTCCATCTTTCTTAGGTACAGAAACAATGTTAGTGACCCACGGAGGGTAATTAGTACTAGCAAGAAAACCAACATCCAACTGCTTTTGGATGTCTTCTTTGATCTTGACTGCCATATTAGGTCTGGTCCTCCTCAACTTCTGCTTCACAGGCGAAAATTCTTGTCGAAGAGGTAGATGGTGCACCACTATATTGACATCTAACCCTGGCATATCCTGATAAGACCAAGCGAAGACATCTTTATACTCACGGAGCATTTCAACCAGTCTTCTCTTGACATCACCTTCCAATGCAGCCTCTATCCTGACTTCCTTTTTCTCATCTTCAGTACCCAGATTGATGACTTCAATATCCTCCTGATGAGGCAAAATAACCATTTCCTCTTGCTTCAGAAGCCTGGCCAGTTCCTCAGGTAGGTCACAATCTTCATCAGCCTCTTCTTCAGCTTGGTAAATGGGATTATCAAAATCATACTGAGCCGTAGCTGAATCAAGATTGGTGGTATTTGAGATGTAAAACCTGCATGATTGATGTTTTATGTTGATTATGATATGCAAACAAACACAAAACACATAACCATTTTTATTTTTTAATGTAAAATCAAGAAGGAAAAACAGGGATCAAAATATTTGAATGCAAAAAGGGACATCTTTTATTCATGATATCGTTAAAATGTTAAAATAGGGCCCTACAAAATAAGTTACTACGCCTTAGGCAGAATGTAGGACCAGTCACAAAAAACAAAAATGGAAATTACTCTTCTGATGTGGTGTGAATGATTTCCTCCACAGTCCAGTTGCAAAGCTTCTGCCCAGGGATACACGGACAAATCCAAGAATTAATATCATAGTCGCTATCTCCTTAGTCATCGCTAAAAACGTTTACCCTGTCGAATATAACCCTACCGATGGTAAACTGAACAGGTCCTTTGTACTTTGAAGGGTCTTTTGAAGAAGAAGAAGGACTATACCCCAAACCGAACTTGTCATGCTTAGCAGGAACATCAAGTACCTGGCCCCATTTTTGGGGAAACCCAGATTCCATTACAGCACAGGTTTCCTTAAATGATGACATCGAGACCTCTGGCCCTTTAGCTTCTATAAGAGGATTCTTCTAAATTTGCACAGTTTTGAAAGCTTGGCAAAGTGTCTCGTGGATTTCACCATCCACTTCCACATACTTAAAAGATGATAGCTGACTCACCATGATGTCTTCCTCTCCACGGACATTAACCACCTTCCCTTCCATCATATATTTTAATTTGTGATGCAACGTTGAAGTAACTGCCCCAGCAGAGTGTATCCAAGGTCGGACGAGCAAACAATTGTAAGCTGGCTAGATATCCATAATATAAAATGTTGCATCAAAAGTTTCCGGCCGCACCTGTACGGGCATAGTGATCTCACCAAACACTAACCTCTTAGAGCCATTAAAAGCTCTACAACTAAGTCACTTGGCGTGCATATCAGCCCTTGAGTATCCAGTTTCATCAAAGCTTTATTTGGCAGTACATTAAGGGATGATCCTGTGTCTACCAGGACATGAGACAAAAGAGACCCTCTGCACTCCATGGATATATGTAGAGCATGATTATGGTTCCTCCAGGCGGGAGTAAAATCCAAATCTGTAAAACCCAGACCATTACCAACATTCACATGAGCTACCACTTCTTCTAGCTGGTTTACCGAAATCTCTTGCAGCACAAATTCCGAATTTAGAATTTTCAATACCGTATTTCGGTGTGCCTATGAGCATAATAACAGTGATAGAATAGAAATCTTTGATGACGTCTGGTGCAAATGATCTACAATCTTATAATCGCTTTTACAGATAAGCCACATGAACTCTTCAGTATCCTTCATAAAAGAATCTTTATCAACTTGTTGCTGAGCATCTTCTTCTACCACAACCTTTCCTTTACCCTTATCACCTTTATCAACACTAGTTCCAGGTGAAGAGAAAATCCTTCCACTCCTAGTAACTCCTACTGTTCTGAAGATGTTTTCAACTGAAATACCTCCATGTGATGACCTTGTTAACTCCTGTTTTTGTCCATCGCAAAACACCTCTACCCCATAATTCCAGGGAATTGACTTGGTGCTTTCATAAGGTACAGGTCCTGAAGTGGTAATAATGACCAGAGCCGACCTTGGTGGTGCTGAGATATTGATCGTCCGGTATAGAATTGAAATCGTTGTGACTTCACCCGGTTCATTATTAACCTCATCAATCAACCCTTCTCCTATAACCCTATCAAACTGTAGACTACCTTCATTAATCAAACTCTGAATACGATTTCTCAAGGAACTGCAAACCCTCTGGCTGCGCAACACATTCTGAACAATCTTCTAAACACCCCAGATATACGCCTCCCTTTAACAATTAATCTTTCACGAAGCTCAAATGGGTCTTCAATTCTGCAACATTAGTTATCAAGTTCAACCTTTCTCCTTCAATAATAGCATTGGCCCCGACCATCCCATGGTTCGCCACCGGGTTCTGATTTACATTAGGGGTTTCATTTGTGAAATTGATTGCTTTTTAGTTGAGTAAATCCCGAACCTTATGCTTAAATGCTTTGTAGTTGTCAATATTGTGGCCTGGAGCTTCTGAGTGTAACTCACACCTAGCATTTGCATCATAACCTGGAGGAGGCGCACCAGTGAGTGGCGCCAAGGTTCTCTTCTGGATAAGCTGTAACTGTAATAAATGCTGCAAAAGCTGAGAATGGCATTGGCGGTCTCTCAAATTGGTTGTTGGCCATCCTTACCATGTCCTGGTAACGGCGAGGCGCATTAGCTTGTTGCTGCGGTACAGCCGGAATGGCTATACTAGCAACCTGTTGGTGCTGGTGAGGTTGTGCCCGATCTTTACCTTTATAGGAAAATATTGCATTCGCATCTCCCTCCCTCTTCTTTTGGTTTCCACTATATGGCTTATTCATCCCTCCTGATGAAAATCCTGCTCTGCTTGGTATTTTTGTTGTCTTAATACCGTTCTCTACCCTTTCTCCTGCCATCACCAAATCTGAAAATCTCCCAGACATACATCCAATTGATTTTTCATAATATGTTCTTGGCAAGGTCGCCATGAACATATCAGTAAGCTCATGCTCCACCATTGGAGGCTGCACCCTAGTTGCAAACTCTTGCCACCTCTGGGCGTACTCTTTGAACCCTTCGTTGTTTCTCTATGACAAATTTTGCAATTTCACTTTATTCGGCGCCAGGTCACTGTTATACTGATAGTGACGAACAAACGCTTCTCCCAATTCTCTCCAATTTTTTATGTGCATCCTTTCTAGACCCATATACCACTCAAGAGAAGGATCTGACAGACTGTCCTGAAAGAAATGCATCAATAACTTCTCATCATCTGAATAGGCATACATCTTCCTAAAATAAGACCCGAGGTGTACTCTAAGACAAGTCGTCCCTTTGTACTTATCAAAATTTGGTACTTTAAACTTTAGGGGAGTCCTGACCCCTGGTACTAGTCCCAGATCTGACATATCGAGTCTCAAAGAGTTTTGGTTCTCGAAGGCTTTCAGCTTTTCTTCAATCAATTTGAATCTCCTATCAGCTTTTGTGGGGACCCCCACATCCAAGTCTCTCATTGAGAATACATCATCCTGGTTGTCTTCTTCCCATTGGGAACCAGCAGCTCCCTGAACAGCATATACGCTAGTCCCAACGCCTCCTACATGAACTCTACCCTGATTACCTCCGCCCGAAGGGTTAACAATTGTCGGAACACCGTTTCCATGAGGAATATTACCATCAACTAGAGGAGGAATATCAGTAGTCCCTCCATATAGAATACCATTACCATCAACCCATGCTATTAGTGGCTGAACCAAGGTTCTCAATTGTTCTTGCCCATTGGCCACACTTTGCATCATCTCTATAAACTATGTCATTCTGTCTCTGACCTCTTGTAGCTCGTGCTGCACTTGATCCATAATTATTCTTTGATTGCCTCTCATAGAATACCTATGGAAAACTGAATCTGCAATCATGTTAACTGTTGAAGAAAACCAGGCAGAGATATAAGATTGAAAGCTCTAGGAACACCTGCTATGCAAATGAAAATGAAAATGCAAAATACAAACATATTTATATGTTCTAAGGAGATCTCCCCCTTGATCCTAGTTTCACAGATAATAACAGAACACTAGAGATAAATGGAAGAACCAGAAAACCATCTCATAAATAAAATGAGAACAAGAGATTAATGTATATAAATCACCAACAGGAAATACCACTGCATACAAGCATATGACCCCATCCAACAGATCTGGTGATGGTAAAAATATAAGACATGAAAAGAGACAAGACACATCAAACAACCTTCAACTACTGTAAGCCTTGTACCAAGTATGAGCTTCCTCTAACAACTCCTTTGTATCTGGATGCCCAGGTCTTACAATCAGCTCTTGGATGAGGAGATCCTTTCTGAAAATGACATCCTTCAAGCCCTGAACATAATCCTCCCAAACATCCTTTCCAAAAGCATCTTCAATTCTTGGTCTCTTCAGTTCTGCTCTCACCTTGAGCTCCTCAAATGCTGACAAGGTTTCCTATAGCTTTTGTTCACTTGCATACAGTTGCGGTGAAATTTGGATGTCAAGCTATTGATTAACTTGAATCTTAATTCATTTACAACCGGTCTTTGATTTATCCGAAGGAAAAGTTAAAGAAAGGAAAAACCTAAAGGGGAGAGATCTAAGGTTCGGGGGTTGGTTAAGTTTAGGGAAGGTATTAGCACCCTAAACTTCCGTAGTACTCTACGGGAACCTTTTGTTTATTTATTTTTATTTTTTTCATTAATTATTTTGCTTTAGGGTATATACAAAGGATTGAAAATTAAAAAAGACCTAGGGGTTAATTCTAAGTTTACTCGGCAAGATGTCGCATCTTGTGCCTACATATCCTTACGGGAATGGAATCAGAGTAACTGTAGTTCCCCTCAAAAGGGAGGTTAGAAACGTCTTGACTGTGGCCAAGGTTTGTTCAGAGACTCCAATCTCTATGTTAAAAAATGTTAATTAAAATTAAAATAGGGTTAAATTAGGGATTCCACGGCGGAAAACCTTAAAACAGAGTACGACGACTCTTTTGGCCTAACACTAGGATAAAAGCAATTTTGCCCACGGCGGGACACCTAGGCTAAACAGGGTTTGATCCATTAAAGGGGTAAGGCTATTGACTCGGCGGCCAAAAGGCTGGACCTAATCCTTAGGAAGGATAAAACTACGAAGCGGAGGTTTGCTTCGGTAAATGTGAAAAAGGTTTGAATAAGGGAACACTGGAGAGCTCTAATCCTTCTGACGAGTTGTGGGAACGACCGCCTTTCTTCTCTGGAGATCTCCTTTGTTTCTCCCTTTCTCTCTCCTCTTTTCTGAAGAAAACCTTCTGACCCCCTTTCAACAAGGCAACACATGTATATATAGGGAACAAATTAGGGTTAACACCAAATTGTCAATAATGTCCCTAAAGCCCATTTTAAAGCCCAAACTAAATAATTAGTTAAGAAAAAATATAATTTAAATAATTTAAAATAATTAAAATAAACTTAAAATAAAAACTAATAATCCTATTGATTCCTAAAATCAAAAATATTATAAAAAGAACAAAATTTTTTCCAATATTTTTTTATTTTATGATTTTTTGGATATTTTTATGAATAATTTAGAAAAAGGTGAAAAAAAAATATTTTAAAAAATGATTTAATTAAAATACGAAAATAATAATTAAATAATAATAAAAAACTATTTTTGTTATTTTTTAATGAAAGATAGAAAAATTTAGAGTAAAAATAATAAAAAACAAAAAGTGACAAAGGTGAGATTCGAACTCTCAACCTCTCACACTCACAACTCCTTACACATGTCCTCTTGCCAATTGTGCTATTTTTACTTTTTAGAAAAAAAATGCATGCCATATGATATTTACCTGCAAAAAGTCAAACGACTACACAAATTTGTTAGTAATTGATTAAATGCAATAAAAATGCAATGAAATGCGACGACAAATCTTAGGGCAAAATTTGGGGTATTACACATACCTACGGGATGATTCTGATGAGACTTCTTTTCCTTTGACTTTGAGCTGTGTCTTCAATCTGTCAATTTGTCTATGAAGTCCATCCTCTCTTCCTTTGTTGGCAGTCAATGTAGCGTTCCATTGATCATTGAACATAAATATTTCCAAATAGGCTATATCTAATTCTTTCTTCTTATGCTTCAATAATCTTGGCCAGAACGTCAGGATTAGCTACACCGGTAATGTACAGAGATTCCTATACTTCTTCATCCTTCAGAGGTCCTCTCAGCGCATACCCGAACTGCCTAACAGCGAGAGAAGGGTTATAATTAACTCCCCTTTTTCTCCCCATTAGAGGTACATTGGGAAAACTACCACCGCTGAAAACAATCTCCACACCAAGTAGATACCAATTGAACCACGTAATGTCTTTAGCAGTCAAACCCATAAGCCTCTGAGACCACTCATGTATATTCCTCAAGTCAAAGAAATCTCATATACAAGGAAGATGATCTATAAACCACTTATGGAAGAGTGGGATACAACAAGAAATAATCTTCCCTCTTCTCCTCTTATTCTTGTAATGTGTTGAGTGATACAGATCTCCCAGGAGAGTGGGTATGGGGTTTCTGGATGCGAAGATATTGAAAGCGTCCATATCCACCCAGCCAGCTATGTTTGGGAAAATTACAATACCATATATGCACAGAGCCAAGATAACGCTAAAGACCATCCAACAACCCTCTTTGACGTGCTTCTGGGCTTTGTCCACCAAGAAAGACAAAGTGAAGCCAGAGACCCCATTCCTGGTAACCACACTGCCTACCAACTTAAACGCGCCCAAATAAAGAGCAACTGCAAGCTTCTCGAGATCAGGCTCCTCTTCTAAATGAAAGAACGATACTTTATCCTAGACTGGGATCCCTAGGATAAAAGCGAACTCCTTCAATGTAGGAACTAGAACATAATTTGGAAAGGTAAAACAGCGCAGTGAAGGATCATAGAACTACAGTAAAGTAAGGATAGCTCCCTGCTCGTAACTTGTGACTTTACGGACAAGGCTCAGAATCCTCCCATAGTTTGTTCTAAACACCTCAAGAGTACCCGGATCAGTCATAGCAATAAGACTAAATAAAGGTCCAAGATCTGGTAGAGGAAACTTGTACAAAGTAACCTTCTTCCTCTCTACTTCCATCTCCAAAGAAAACCAGGACTAGAATCTAATGAGAGATGAAAACCTAAAACACATACACATGCAATGTAAAGATGAGAATGCAAATGCAAACAAGGATCAAGGCATCAAAAGTTGTTGTGCTGCTGACTGAACTAGACCAGAGTTCTGCTATAATTAGAAAACCAGAATACCAAGGTGATAAAATACCATAACATTCAAGACTATAAGTCTACACTGACAAGAGAACTAGAAAACTGGGTTGGTTGTAGGTCAAGGTTTCCTGCAAATCCCCTCCCTCTTACAGGTAGGTTCTAGTCTTGAAAGGCACGTCATCCTAAGCAGGTCATTAGCATCACAGACTCTCAGGTCAAGTAACAATGATACGTTCACCATTTCTGGTTTGGCATCATGGTCAATCAAGGAGGTCTCAACTGACTTCCTAATGAACAGTCTCCAGAGTTGTTAGTTTTCTAATTCAACATCCCCTCAAATGCCCTAAATGCGCAGGGTAGGATGTTTTCAAAGAAAACCTCGTATGGACGTGAATTTCGTGTAAACTCTTGCGTGGCTAAATGCCACACAAGTCTACACTACTCTCTATACTAATCCTATGTATGTATCTCTTAGGGAACAAACCATCCAACAACATTACAACAACATCATAATATAACAATAAAAATGCATATGCAATAATATGCAACAGATTATGTACATAAAAGCAAATAACTGCATAACAATAAACACCCCAAAGACATAACACAGACAAGCGCTAGGCTTGACTCGCATAGGGAACTAGAGTCCCCAGCAGAGTCGCCATTTGTCGTAACTGTGAAAAGGGCTGGAGGAAACAAACAGAAGAGTTGCCAACGAACGTTATTTATCCCAAAGAGAGGGAAAGGAAACGATCAAAGAAAACCTAAAAGAAAGGAAAAGACAAGGTCATCACAACCAAATCTTGGGTTCGGGAGTCGATTACGCAAGGGGAAGGTATGAGCACCCTTCACATCCGTTGTACTCAATGGGATCCACGCTTGTTGCCTATCAAAAGGGGTGAGTTATCTAAAAGCTACTGCTAAATGGGGGATGAAAAAGAGAAAGGAGACTCAATAGGACATTGTCGCTCTATGCCTACGTATTCCTTCGTGCAATAGGAAAGTTAGAGTCAACGTAGTTCGGAAAACTACGGGTGATGGGGGGAAGGTTGCTCTCCAAGACATCACCGTCTTGTGCCTATGTATCCTCATATGGTATGAGAAATCAGAGCAAACATAGTTCGGGTAAACTAGACCACTGTTTGGTTAAGCGTTTTTTATGAGTGATGCTAAGTTCCCATTCTAGTAGTTAGGGTCGATGCTTGTTTGTGATAGAACGGAAAAACAACGTAATATTTTCTAAAAATGATTTAAGAACAATCCCAAAGGATAAAAAGGTTTGAATTTGGCTTGTGAGTTGTAGAGACGTGAATTGAATTTGTTTGAGATTTCTGTTGTACTAAAGACTATGGCGTAGGAGCAAATGTGTCGCATATCGCCCAAAGGACATACACTAAAAACTCTAGACAAGTGATGAGAAACCCATCACTCATCATTTCTCATATACTTAAGGCTCGTGCCGCACAATGTTCATCATTCTTTATTAAGTGTTTTAATATTGTTTGAGATGAGAAGAGAAGACACAAAGAAAACACTAAAGGGAAACTGAAAACCCTAATATTGTCATATAAAATGGTCCTAAGGTTAGGATGGAAAGAAAGTCTACCTAATGTTATCATACAAAGGATGGACCTAAAGTTGAAATGAAAAGGACTATACTAATTGTTATCATGAAAAAGAGTGAAAGCCTAATGTCTTTCCTACTCCCATCTTAACCAGAGGGACTAGGAATCCTAAGGGACCATGTGAGCAAGCATAAGAGAAAACCAATCAATTCAATCTCAAATGAAAACAATAATGAAACTTAAAGAAGTTCCAAAAAGAGAAGAAAGATGAAGAAGAAAGAAGGCATGCAAGATGAAGAACATATATGAAAGTCCAAAAGAAAAGCATCAAACAAATTTGTATCAATCTCATACAAAATGAACATCAACATCATGCCAACATATCAAATAAGCATTCACATGTCCAAACTACATCAAAGACTTGCAAACAAAACACAATGGCAAAGAAAAATTCCCACACTCAATCAAATGACCTAAACATCACTCAAGAAGAAATAACAATCACAAGGCAAGGTGAAATGAAGTCAAATGACACAAGGATCATGGTAGGGCAGTAGCACAACACAACATACTCAAATCATATCAATGATCAAAGAGAGGGCACAAGGCAACAAGTCATGCATACCATTCATACACAAGTCAACACCATACCAAACAAACATGCATATAAATAATATTCAAAGGGAAAGGCATATGAAAATGACCTGAGCACAAGAAGAGATCACAAGATCAACATGATCAACAAGTTCAACATTCATACATGGATACACAAGAGAGATCATACCAATAGAATCACACAAAAACATGCCTCAAGAAGAATCAAACATCAAATCATCCACAAAAGTAAACCAGAATTAAGCAAGCATCAAGGCCTCAAATGACTTGAAGGAAAAATAGAAAAGCACCCCATCATGGATAAAAAGCAAGATCACCTCAATTTGCAATTTTAAAATCAATTAAAAAAAATAAAAAGGCAAATAAAACCTAAAAAAGGATGGAAAATAGTTAAAGCACAAACAAAAATCCAAGAACATCACCATAGGTCAAAACCATCATAGGATCATGTGCTAATTTTCCATAATTTTAAGTGGCTCAAAAATAATTTTAAACCAGTTAAAATTAACCAAATAAATCAAAAATACATAGAAAATAGCAAAACCAGAAATTAAAAAAAACCCATAGGTTCAAAACCATCATAGGATCATATAATATTTTTCTCATAATTTTAAAATGTCTAAAAATAATTTTAAACTAATTAAAACTGGCTCAAATAAAATAAAATTCAAGAAAAATAGTAAATGATAAAAATGCACAAAAATAAAAACCAGAAAGAGACAAATAAAAGGAAATTTTAGAAAATATTTTGGTAGTTTTCTTATTAAAAATGAATTTTCTATGAATTTCTGAAAATAAAATGAATTTAAAAACAAATTAGAAAAAGAAAATAAAACAAAAAAATAAGATGCGTTGGATCTGAGCTCATTAAATGATGTGGTTAATTCAAAATCCAGAAAGCGCGCATCCACGGTGGATCTGAGTCAATCTCATCATTTCCAACCAGTGAAAGTCAAGCACACGAGATTAAAACAAGTGGCATGATGGACGGTGAGATCATCATCTTCAACCTCTAGCCACTTGAAAATCTCAGAAAAATGCAGAAATACAAAGGTCCATCAAACCATAATCATTGGAGCTCATAATGGTTTCATTTGATGCATCTTTTCAATACGATCTCAACCGTATCATCGCGCCATATTTCTTTAAACCATAGCTCACTCGATTTGAAAAAACCCAGAAGAAAAAGTAGACACGAATTTGAAAATTGAACATCAGAGCTCAACCAAAACTAAAATCTAACAATCCTAACACATCGACACATCAAGGACTACATCTTAGCAACAAATTTGAGTTAAAATGGTTAAGAATTGTACTTATTGAAGTTCAATTTTAGAGCTCTGAAAATAGAGTCCTCTAGCTTGATTCAGGCCACGATCCTTCAAGTTCTTGAGCTGGTTAGCTTCACTGAATTTTGGTGTTGCTAACTGAATGGAGAATTTGAGTGATTAACGTATGGAAATGAAAATTCAAAGTTCAAGCTTAAGAGTTCAAATGGGATCTCATTAGGGTGGTTCTGACTATCAAAGCTTGTGAAAATGAGTGGAATGAGTCCCTTATTTATAGGAGAAGCATTCTGAATGTTGAGGGAGGTGAATGATGCAATTTGAGGTGAATTCGTGCACACTTGCAACATGAGCAAAGTCTGACTTAAAAACTGTTAAAACTCACTTAAAACTTGCGTTACAATGCTCTAATCAATCTAGTCAAGTTTGATAATCATGTTTAAAGAGAATTCATGGCTTAATTTGGTGATTAGAGACCATTTCAACCAAATTCAATTCTGACTTGAAGTGAAATTTCAAATTTGAAATTCAATTTTTGCCACCATGGTTTTCACAATGTAAGAGGCTTTATGAGATGATTCTTCTTGCATTGGATAGAGGATGATGCCAACTTTGCAATTTGGCAATTTGAGTTGAGAGGTATTATCGCAACTGCGAAAAAACCACCGGCGGAAAAACAGAAGAGTTGCCACTTTCGTTATTTATCCCAAAGAGAGGGAAAGGAAACAATCGCAAAAACTTAAAGAAAAAGGGAAAGACAAGGTCATCGCAACCATGTCTGGATTCGAGAGTCGGTTACGCAAGGGAAAGGTATTAGCACCCCTCACGTCCGTCGTACTCGACGGGATCCACGCTTGTGGGTTTGTCTATGGGTAAAAAACAATCTATCTACGGCTTCTAAGGTTAAACGGAAAGAATTGACTCGATAGAGCATCACACTCTATGCCTACGTATTCCCTCGTGCCTACGGGGGGATTTCTCTCTAAGACGTCACGTCTTGTGCCTATGTATTCTTATCTGGCATGAGAAATCAGAGCAAAACGTAGTTCAGGCTAACTACGGGCAACCAGGGTGTTCTCGATCACACAAGGGTGAGAGAAAGGATTGACGATACTAGCGTACACATTCTAGCAGTTAGGTGTATGCTGCTCGACCATTGGAGACTTAGGCGTTACCTGTTTGCGGTAGAACGGACGTAGTATGTCGTGGTTTAAAGGTATGGGAACCTATGGGTACTAGAACTATGGTCTGGTCTCAATTGCGCTAGGGCAAGAGAAAGGGAAAGATTAGTTGTCAGCGGGAAAGTCTTGATCGCACGACAGTGAGAGAACGGAGAAGTTAGTTGTTAGTGTGCTCGCTAGGATATCGCATCCTATGCCTATATATTCTCGTTTGGTACGAGAAATTAGAGCAGTTGTAGTTCGGCCAACTACAGAAAAACGGTCTTGATTGCACGGGGGCAAGAGAAAAGAACTCAATCGCCAGGACGCGAGAGAAAAGGGGAAGTCTCAGTCGCCAGGACGCGAGAGAAAAGGTTCGAAACGGGACGCACACGCTAAGTCCTAAACGTAGGAGCGAATGCGTCGCATATCACCCAAAGGGTGTACACTAAACACTCTAGACGAGTGAGAGGAAGCCCCCCACTTATCATTTCCCACGTATCTAAAGCTTACGGCTCACAACGCTCGCTCAGCTAGCTTGCCTTGAAACAGGGCTTTTGAAACTTCAAATGTCTCATACCTTTCCTGCTCTTGATAGAGCATCTTCAGGTGTTCGATCATATCGAATGCTACCGTGTTTTCATGTTGCTTTTAGCATGAGGCAAGCATTTTCATTGGCATCATTAACATGCTTCTTATAAACATCTCTTTCAGCCTTACGAGCAGAACTGAGAGGCTTCTCTTTAAGAACAAGTGTCTCTAAGACATACAACTTTTTATCATGTTTGAGGACAATCCTCAGGTTTCTGTGCCAATATAGAAAATTTGTCCCAGACAATTTTTTCTTACCAAGGATTGATCACAAAAAGTTGTTAGAGGTGTTTGTTGTCATGGTAATCTACATAAAAAATGTGAAATTATGAGTATCAATTAAAACCAACATATTCAATTAGGCCTTTAATTAAATATGCTCCCACTATTTTACTTAAACCAAATGACCCTCACCATTTGATTTGGAAAATCTCGTTGGAAGATTTTCTAGTGGATCGAGATCCATATTTCACTTTGTTTTAAGTCACTGTTAGGCTGATTACACAAAACTCAGTTATTTAGGTAGGAACTCCTTCCAATTGTATCTAATACAATTCTCGAATATTTTTAGTTGGGTGAATAACTCCTTATTCTAATCCATCATATAGATCATTCCCAACTCTTGCTTCTAAACATATATAATCTTATTATAATTTGTTTAGTTAAGTTTGACCTATTATTTTAGAAATTGGATATTACATTTATCCCATCGCACCTTACCAATATAAGACATGCACATCATGTTAGGCGAAACCTACATTATTCGATACTAGTCTTGATGAGTTCTAAAACTTGGAAAGCATAAACTTAATATTAAATTTTGAGGGAATTTTCAATTAGTTTGATCTCACCGACTTATTTATCATATAAATTGTCTCTCACATGTATCAACATATATTCACATGCATCAAAATACATATAAAGTGAAACAGTTATGGCCCCTAATGCAATTGTTCTCCAAAGCCAATGAGAGAACCTAAGTTAAACCTAATAACGATCTACACTTCTCCAACAAGAACTCCAAGGTTGTCCTTCTTTGATCTTGTATTCTTCTCTTTCTTCATAACATTATATTACATCAAAGAATACTCATTTTACATACGAGGGAGCAAGATGAGAAAAGAAGTTACATCAAGAGATTAAAAGAGAGACACGACACGCAGGTCGTGTTTTAAAATCCCAAAACAAAATAAAGGAAAACTAAGGCCATAAATGATCACCACAAGAGAACAATAATAAACACATTATTATTATTATTATTATTAATTTAATTCTTGTTAACTAAATAAATCAAATTAAATTTCGGCGAATGATCACACTACACAGAGATAGCCGAGGGTTCTGCTGCCCGGTCAGCGTACGGGGGTTTTTCGCATCATCACTTGATACTTTTGTCATACCCCAAATTTGTCCTACCTATGTATCATGTTGATTTGTACTTCCATTCACTAAATGTTATTCATAAAATCCAAATATATATGTTTCTTCTGTTCAAGTTGTTGCTAGGTTGAATTACATCTCAGGCAGGGCAGCCTGGTCAAGTGCATATGTAGTGGATTGAGGTCCAATGGTTTTGACTTAATTCACTAGTCAGGAAAATGGTTTATTTCATAATCAAAGTCAGGGTAGCCATGATTTGAGTAATATGTGTCAGGAATTCTAGTCAGGGTTTCTATGGGGATTCAGGTTATTTATGGGTCAGGTTACCAGGTTGTGCAAAGTCAAGTGCTTTAATTACTAAAGATTATCAATGAATGGTTCATTTTTAATCAGGGTTTTCATGCAATGAAGTTATTTAAGATGGATTTGTGATTCAAAGTTCTAGAGACTGAGATCGATTCATAGCTTTTTCGAGGGCAATTCATAATCATTCACGTTTGTTTTCTGCCTCCGATTTCTATATTCCCCTTTATTCATTTTTATTCACAACAATACCAATTTATTGATTAATTCATAACTCATCTTTATTTCTATCCATATTCATTTATCATTTCCTACTCCATTACACCCAAAAACTACAAAAAAATCACAAAGAACTCATCCAAAAGAGGAAGAGATCGTTACCATTTTTTTATTATTCACTTATCACCATTTTTGTACAAAGAGAGCCATTAAAAAATTTAGAGTCTGTCATAAGAAACTCAAGCCCGTGATTATACAAAAAAGAATATATGGAAAATCCAATACAATTTCCCAAGAAAATATACTTACTACAATTTGTTACAAAGCCCAATCAATTCAAAGGGTCCTTTTTTTCATAAAATATCACAAAGTCATACAAGGACCCGCCAATTTTCAAGTCATTTCCAAGCTGCATCAAAAACATTATCAAATATCACGCATGGCCTCTCTAAGCCGTATATTCCTGCATAAAGTCACAATGCACATTAACAAACTATGACACCACAAAGTAATATGCAACGACTTGTACACACTAGCTTCACCGCATCGCACACCATAAGCCTACAATAATGATTTTTACACAAAACGCAGGTCAAAAGCTCAGAGAGTCTCCACAGAAAAACCAAACCTATACACATTTTCATAATACGCCCATGTCACAATACGACAAAAGAAGAAATCAAAATTTTTTCAAGGAAACCATTATAATATATTTCAAAAACCATGTGGTTCACACTAAATTTCCTCACTGAAAAAGTATCACCACAAATTTTGGATCCCATTTCCACCCTTCGATTTTATCTATAAATACTCTCCTTCCACCCTTTTCATTAGGAGGCATCAACACGACTCATCACAAAACTTCAAATTCTCTCCATCTCAACTCATTAAAAACAACAACAACCTTCATTTTCCTTCTTCAACCCTTAAATACTCCTCCCTCATCCTTTCTCCAAAACTCATAGTTGCACCCCAAAATTTGCCTAACCCTTTCTTACTTGGTTTATGTTTCATTGCATTAGCATTGCATTGTCCTAGCATTTTTATAGCATAGCATTATTCATTTGGCAGGGGATCAAGTGTGGTTTATATCAAGAGGAGCCTATCTAGAGGTTTTATTCAAGCTTGGGAAGTCACCAAAGTCATCAGGAAGAGGGTTGGGTTCTTGAGAAGTTCAGTTGATGGTATAGGGTTCATCTCCTAACCTGAGGACCAATTGAAGACTATCAATGGATTGTGGAGCCTTGATCATGGATAGTATATGTGGATAGAGCTCATGGAGTGCCTTAAGGGTCATGATAGAGCTCAGTCAAGACATTATGCCAAGTGTGAAGAGCCATAGTTGAGGGTGTTGCAATTAGGGTTTTTGTCTGAGTAACCCTAAGTCAACTGTGCAATTGAAGAGGATCAAAACCTATTTATAAGTATTTGGGATCAAGGAGAGTTGTGTTGTGATACATGAGGTGATGTTCCAAGATCAATCCAAGAAGAATTCAAAGCGTGAGGAGTTGCTAAACTAGGGTTCTCAGGGTAAAATCCCCTATTTAGTGCCTAACTTCAAGACCACTTATATCAAGATACAAGTTTCATCTCCACTTTTGGCCAACATGAAACTTGTAGAGCATTATCTTAGCTTTAATTTTAGTACTAGAAGTACTCCATTGGATTTATAGACCTCAAGTTATGGTCCAGACAAGTTACAGGTCATCAGATGAACGTGAAATTTGTCTGCAAAAGTCAACCAACTTCCAAGGAACGTTTGACCAAGAAGTGTGTTTCTCCTAAACTTTTGGCCAACATGAAAGTTGTAGGTATTGATCTTAGATTTCCAAATTATACTAGAAGTCTTCCACCTGATTTGTATAACTCAAGTTATGAGGTTTACAAGTTAGGGGTATTTTGGGAAAGTGAAATTATAGGTCATTTGGCATTATAGGTCATTTTCACTATCTTGCAAGCTTCAAATGAAGTTTTGTCCAACATGAAACTTGCTCAAAATGATGTTTTTAGGTCAACCATGTAATCATGATGCATTTATTTGGCTTAGGGTGAGACTTGGTTTGAAGGAAATTGACAAAAGGGGAATTTAAAGGCATTTAAGTGAAAAATTCAAAATTAATTCATGTGCGCTCAAACAAGACCAAATGTGTGCTCATTTTAATCAGAAAAGTCATTTTGAACACATTGGAAATATTGGAAAGTCATTTTGAAGCATAATTCATAGTGTTTCACTTTGTTACTTCTTAAATAAGTAACACATCAAAACTTGGTCATATGATAAGTTTAAGCTCTCCAATTGATCTCTACACTCTCCACAGTTAGCAAGCAAGGGAATTGAAGCTTCTTGGAGAAGTTTTGAGTGCAAATTCATGTTCACCATAGTTGGAAATTTCAAGCAAAAGTGGAAATTGGATCTCACTGATTGGGCCTCCAACTCATCAAAATCACTTCTATATAAGTTCAGAGGAAGATTCGGATAAAGTTTGGTGTTCATTTCGTGCCATAGCCAGAGATTGCAAGTTGAATTTTCAAGCTCCAAGTGAAAATCTTGATTTCAATTCTAGAGGGATTCAATGCAAATTGAGGATTGAATCATCTTCAACATCAATCATAAAGTGAATCTGCACAGTTTGAAGCTAAGGATCATGCCCTAACTGTTCCAACTTGAAGCTTCAACTCAGGTATGTAACTTTCAAAATTGCTGTAGATTCATGATGATCTAGCATGTTTTAGCATGAGGATAAGGTTTAGGAAGATGCTTAGATGGATTTTAGATCAGAATTTGAAGGTTTAGAGACAAATTAAGATGCAACATGATTTCTGTTTGGATGCGAATTGGCCTGATTATTGAGAGTTAACATGATCTAAATAGTTTAGGATGACCTATGAAGCATGAGGAATAGATCTGTGGCTTTGGATTGAGGTTTGGTGAGGATCAAGAACTTGCCATATTTTCTGTTTGCTATCGTGTTTTAAAATCCATGAGGAATTGGGAGAAATGGACATGATAATTGAGATCTACGTGAAAAATGGAGTGGAACTGTGTAAATTTTGTTGAGGTTCCTTGACCTGCACATGATGTCTCACCGGAGAAGACGACCGGCGTTGTTCTCCGGCCACCGCTGCAATATTCCCTCCATCTGAGCTTGAAACGAAGAAGACAACTCCGTGGCCCTTGGATCAACTTGACCATTTGACTAAGTCCTTCCATCCAACGATCACGTTTTAACCTGAGATTTGAACTTTGACTGAATGAAATGCTGTGTTTCATTTATGCGCTGGTAGTGTGTGAACCTTCAGATGGATTGACCAAGTCTCCAGATCCAACCACTCTGATTTAATTCATGCTTTAATTGATTTTTAATTCATTTTCTTTTTATTTTATTTGCTTTATTCTTTCTAAATTCATGATAAATCCAATATTGATCAGAAAAATACCATAAAAATATGTGGATGATCTAGATTTAATTTCTGATTTTATGATGCTTTTACATTTCATTTTCATGCAATTTTCAATTTAATTTGATTTTTTGCATTTTTATTAATTCCTTATTTTTGGCTTATTTCTTCATGTTTTTGCTGAATTTTGATTGGCTGTTTGGTATAGAATTTAGGGCTGAATTTTTGCTTGCTGGTAGATTAGAGATGCATGATCCCTTAGGATTTAATTCAGATTTTTTAGATAACATTAGGTTCTGTTTAAGACTAGTTCCTTTGACCTCCCATTTGTAGGGTTTCTTTTGGCCTCTTTGGGTTTTAGGATTTCTTTGAGTGCCTTCCCTTTAGATTAAGGCTCTGATCTTTTGCCCACAGATCAATAACATGTTTAGGATCCCTTAGAAAATTTGGTAGAATTTAAGAAGGTGTTTTAGGATTTTAAGTAGATTTAACATTTAAGGTGTTGATTAGGGTGCTTCTAGTGTAGCTCTTCTCTTAGTTGAATCTCAAAGGTGGATTTTAGTGCAAATAGCTTCTAAATCTCTTCTGGTGGTTCATTAGACATCTTAAGGTTTCTTTATCTTGAATACCTAGGCTTGAATTGGTGTTTAGACCTCCTTTTGATAACTTTCTTGTAGCTTGTTGAATTAGGGTTTAGGAAGAGCTTAGTTTGATTTCTCTTTCTTCAAATAAACATGGATTGCCTTGATTGCTTTCCATCTTCATCCTATGATTCAAGGTCCCTATGTGGAAGCCTCATCCCTCCTTTGGAAGGATGTGTGGCATTTCACAAGAGGTAGAACCTTTGAGGATGCCTATCTCTGATGTATGGTTGAGTGCCATGATGGATTCCCTTGGTTTCCATCATGCTTCCCATCATCAATCAATAATCTTGATGTGAATTCTCTTCCCTTTTGGTGGATGCTTTGAAGCATGAAGATGAAGACTTCTCTTGAAGATGGCTTGGATTTGAAGTTGTTTGCAGACTGTTGTTTGTTTTGCTGTTTATCTGCTTTGCTGTTGAGACTGTTTTGTCTGTTATTTTGTCTGCTGTATTTTCTAGTTGCTTGACTGTTGTTTGTGTGACTGCTTCGTATGTTGCATTAGACTAGGCCTCATGCAGATGATTCTAGGCCTAAGAGCATCCTAAAGGTTGAGACTAGCTCCCTTTGCTTGTCTGCATTAGAGGTTGAGGCTGCCTCCCTCTGCTTGACTGTTATTGCTTAGCTTTGCTTGCTGGCTTAAGGTTGAGTCTGTCTCCCTTGCCTGTGCTTTGTGTGTTGCCTTTGGGCTTGTTTGCTCTAGAAGTCGAGCTTGGCTCCTTCTGCTTGTTTGTTTTGCTGTTGTTTTCTTTTGCCATGTTCCCCTAGGAACTCTGACTTCTCTTGTTCAAGAGAAGTTATGACAGACATTAGGGTTCTAACCATGCATGATAACATTAGGTAGTTCCCTCCTAACCTCAACCATATGATCAACTTTGCATGATAACTTTAGGATTGGATCAGTTCCCCTTTAGCGCGGCCTTTCTCTTCTCATCTTCAAACAAATCAAAATACAGTAATAAAAAGGATAATTGATGTTGTACACTATGAGCCTTAAGCTACTTGAGAAAGGGTTGTTGGAGAGCTTCTTTTCAACAGTTTGGATGTTTAGTATGGCATCCTTTGGGTGACATGCGACGCATTCACTCTCAGGTCATAGTCTCTAGTGCGATATCAGTTGCAAACATCCATAAAAAGATACTTCTTCTAAAAAACAGAAAACAAAGATCAAACATCTTTTTATCCTCTTGGACCTTTAATCCTTGGAAACCCTTTTCAGAAGGAGAGTTTTGTTAACTCTCGGTTCTACCGCAAACGGTAAGCGCCTAAGTCTCCGTTGAGCGAGCTGCATACACCAAGCTGCTGGAACCGTCTGTTAACCCTACTCGGATAAAAAAGACAAACCCGTGTCTCTCCTTATCCCGAACTACGTTTGCTCTGATCTTTCACGCCGGGTGAAAGTACGTAGGCACGAGATACGATATCTCGGCGAGCAACCTTCCCCCGTAACCCGTAGTTAGGCGAACTACGTTGACTCTGATTTCTCGTTCCAGACGGGAATACGTAGGCATAGAACTGATGTGTTCTGCCGAGTCATTTTCTTTTCTTTTCAGACCAGACCTTTAGCATAGATAGATGTAATCAACCCGTTAGATAAACACAACAAGCATGGATCCCATCGAGTACGATGGACGTGAGGGGTGCTAATACCTTCCCCTTGCATAACCGACTCCCAAACCCAGACATGGTTGCGATGACCTTGTCTTATTCCTTTTCGTCAGGTTTTTTCCGATCGTTTCCTTTCCTGTTCTGAGGGATAAATAACGAAAGGTGGCGACTCTTCTGTTTTACTGGCACCTTATTTTCGCAGTAGCGACAACTGGCGACTCGCTGGGGACTTATAGCTGTTGGGGACTTTTTCCCATCCCATCTGCTGGGACCGTTTCCCATCCCCTATGCGAGTCAATCCTAGCGCTTGTGTGTTTACCTGTTGGGTTTTATTTATCACACTCTACTTTCCGCATTTTATTTTCAGTATGATATCATTATTGTGCTGTTGTGGGAAGGGGCTCTGATGAGTGAGAAGCCAGACCCAGGCTTGAGTGTACCTAGCATTAGTTGTGGAAAGTAGTGGGCGCGTGCTTGCTTTGCAAGCACTAGTGTCTCACGAAATCCACGCTTAGACGAGATTCTCCTGGTTGACTTCTTTTCCAGCCCTATGGGCTTGAGGGGTTGTTGGTTTGGAGGATTGTCAACTCTGGGGACCCATCATTTGTGACTCAGCTAAGTGAGGCCACTTTAAGAGATGATGATGCCACACCTTCTGGGTATCGTATCATCGTTTCTTGAAAGTCTGTGACACTGGGAAACACATAGGATGCCATACCTTGTATGTGATTAGGTTCATACCTGTGAGCGGGGTCGGGTTATTGCAGGAAACCTTAACCTTCAGACTACCTGGTTTTCTTAGCAGTGAATCAGTATTGTTGGGTTTAGAGGGTTCTCATCATCAGAGATGTGGTTGTTCTCGACAGTGCATAATTGTTGGTCCTCTTCAGGGTTGTATTATCAGAGCAGTGTTATGATTGTGTTGGATCAGAGCCTCGGTCTCCTCAGCAGCATAATCTTGATCCCCTGTTGCATGATTTCATTTTGCATTTTTGCATACTCATTTGCATATCATTAACGTGTGTCTGTGTTGCAGGTGCATATTATCCCCCGATTCCGATATTTCTTGCCTTCTGTTGTGCTAGTATGGGATCTCTGAAGAATAATATGGCCTACAAGCTCCCTACCATAGATGTTGCTCTACAGTCCAGTTTGATTGCCTTGGTAGATGATACAGTGAGAGGGGAATTCAGGAAATCTTATGGGAAGCTGCTCAGTCTGGTTCGTAAACCTTCTGTGTATGAGTTGAATGGGTTGTATGCCTTGCTGCAGTTCTATGACCCTCCATTGAGATGCTTCACTTTTCCGGACTTCATTCTTGCACCTACATTAGAGGAGTATGCTGAGTTGGTGGGTGTACCTATTAAGAGTCAGATGTCGTTTGTTCACATGGATGCTAAGCCTGATCTGGCCAATCTAGCTCTTGCTCTTTATCTGGATGCCTCTGAGTTAATCCTATCCAGTTGGAATGGGGTTCTTGGATTTTCTCTGCAGTTTCTAGTTGGGAAAGCCCAACAGTGTGCCAAAGACGGTTGTTGGATCGTATTCAATGCCATTCTTGCCCTCTGCATATATGGCATCATTTTGTTTCCCAACATGCCTGATTTTGTAGACTTGGATGCCTTCCACATCTTTGCATCAGGGAATCCAGTCCCTACCTTGATTGGCGATGTATATCACTCCGTCCATTACAAGAATGAAAATAGAAGGGGTAAGAATGTGTCGTGCTGTGTGCCCCTACTCTACAGATGGTTTGATAGTCACCTTCCCAAGAAGGGTCTCTTTGCTTCATCTGCAGCCACAGCTGAGTGGTCTGAGCGGTTGATGGGTTTATCAGCAGAGAGCATTATTTGGTTTGATAGAGATATGTTGGGTACTGAAATCATATTCAGCTGCAGTGGGTTTCCAGATGTGCCTTTGATTGGAAGAAAGGGTTGTATCAACTCTAACCCCTCCCTACTTGTCAGACAGTTTGCCTATGCTTTGAGGGGCCCACCAAAAGATGAAGAGGTGCAGGAATCTCTGTACCTCACAGGTGTTCTAGAGGGGGATATGTTATCTAAGCTTCCCAAGAAGGGTCTCTTTGCTTCATCTGCAGCCACAGCTGAGTGGTCTGAGCGGTTGATGGGTTTATCAACAGAGAGCATTGTTTGGTTTGATAGAGATATGTTGGGTACTGAAATCATATTCAGCTGCAGTGGGTTTCCAGATGTGCCTTTGATTGGAAGAAAGGGTTGTATCAACTCTAACCCCTCCCTACTTGTCAGACAGTTTGCCTATGCTTTGAGGGGCCCACCAAAAGATGAAGAGGTGCAGGAATCTCTGTACCTCACAGGTGTTCTAGAGGGGGATATGTTATCTAAGCTTTAGCATGCGTGGAATGATATCAGTAGACGAGGAAAATCTTTGTTGGGTAAGAGCAATAGTCAAGCTTATGCTCCTTATGTAACTTGGATTAAGGCCAGAGCAGAGACAATAGGGATGCCTTTCCCACCTGCTAAGCAAGAGTTCCCTCCAGTGGTTGAAAAGCCTACTACCGTGTCGATTTAGCAGTACAATCAGGTGTTAGCTAAGAAGGAAGAACTGAAAAAGGCCAACAAAGAGTTGGAGAAAGAGCTGGCACAGCTTAGAAGCGAGAGAAACGAAGTCGTCCACTCCTTCAAAAAGAAAACAGAGCTGGTAAACAGGTTAGGCACAGACTTGACCAAACAGATAGCTGATCGTGAACGTTTGGGTTTGGACTTCAAATCTGTCAATGACGTACTGGCCACCAAGAAGCAGAATCTGGATGAAGCATATCGGAGAATCTCCAAGTTCAATCAGCAGTGGAATGCCACTTTAGCCAGCAACAAAGAGAGGGAGGACAAACTGAAACAGCAGATCTCCAAATTGAAGGCTCAAGTGAAGACTAGCGAGAAGAAGTGTGATGAGGAAACTACTCACAGGTATGCCACTGAAGACATGCTAAACAAAGCTATCGCTAACGTGAAAGATCGCAAGCAGATGTTCGAATCTAAGAAGCGAAGGTTAAAAGACTGTTTTGGTCAGGGAGCGTGGGAAGATTCAGTTGAAGGTCTCCAGTGCACTATTATGCAGAGAGAGTTGTTTGTTGAAGGGTTACTCACTCGGCCTGATCATCCCAAGACAAAAGAGTTGCTAGAGGAGTTTCGTGACCGTTGTCGTACTTGACTATCTTTGTAACCCTTTGTATTTTTCTAATATTTGATTTAGGCTGGCCATCACCAGGCTTGTTGGTCGAGGTCATGCTATTGATTCTCCATGTATTCAGTAACATTGTACTGCTGCCTTGTTGGGCTATATATATATGAGGTGTTATTTCAATGACTGGATCCAGACTTCTTGTTATCAGCACTGGCACTCTGGCACTCGAATCGGGGGAGAAATCTCCCTAAAGCACAGACACACGCTTGCATCTGCATAAATCATTTGCATAGAAGGTACCTTGAGATGTTTCCTAATCCTCTGTCGATGCAGGTTTCAGGATTGCCGATCAGCGAATTCATCGCTACTCTACGAGAAGTAACTGCAAGAAAGCTATGGATCAAATGCAAACTGAGATGCAGGAGATGCGCGACAGGATGGCGCAGTTCATGCAAGTGATGGAAATTGTGGCCAAGGGCCAAGAGCAGCTGCAGACTCTGGTGCAGCCCTTGATTACCCGGGTTGACAGTCAGGGTGTGCTACATGGCGGAGTTGCTACTGATCCTCCTCATGGCGAGACTCTCCAAGCTGGTGATGCTGTACCGGTGGTCACCCTCAATACGACTGAGAACGGTAACAAAGCTGGGAATGGGAATGTGACTGGTAACAGTAACGGGCATGTGGAAACCAACGGTAATATTGGAGCTGGAAATGTTGGGTTTAATGTTGGAACTGGGAATGCTGGTTTTGGTGTTGGTGCTGGCAACACTGGTGTAGGTGTTGGTGTTGGCAATGTTGGTTTTGGTGGTAATCAGGGCTTTGGTAACACAGGTTTTGGCAATGCAAGCAACAATGGTGTTGGAGTGGGCGCTTACAACGCTGGTTTTGGTCCGGGTGCTGATAATCAGGGTTTTGGTAATATGGGTATGGTCCCAGGTTCAATCAGACTGGCTTTGGCCCTAATACTGCTTACGCTGGGTATGATAACGGGGATTCTCACTAGGGCGAGGATCGTCAAGAAGATGCTTTCCCTCCACCAGGCAGGGATCTTGAAATGCCCACTGACAATGACCGAAGGTTCAAGCTGTTGGAGGAACAAATGAAAAATCTTGCTAATCAGAATTCCACGGGGTTGGACATGGCTAATATGGGGTTGGTTAGGGTTCCACTCAAGTTCAAAGCACCTACATTTGACAAGTATAAGGGGGATACTTTCCCAAGAGTTCATGTACGGTCTTATTACCGGAGAATGTCCGCTTATTCTGATGACGAAAAGATGTTGATGCATTTTTTCCAAGATAGCTTGTCTGGACCGTCATTGGAATGGTATATGGGGTTAGAGCCTACTCAGATTGGTAGCTGGAAAGAGTTGGCGGAAGCCTTTGTCGAGCACTATCAATATAACAGCGACCTTGCGCCGAACAGGGTCCAACTCCAAAACCTTTCTCAGAAGAATGACGAGAGTTTCAAAGAGTACGCCCAGAGGTGGCGTGAGCTTGCAGCTAGCGTGCACCCACCCATGGTAGAGCGTGAGTTGCTGGATATGTTTGTGGACACTTTCTCTGGTTTGTATTATGACAGGCTTATCAATTGTACGACGACTAATTTTTCTGAGTTGATACTCTTGGGGGAACGTACAGAGAATGGCGTTAAGATCAGTAAGATTCAAGCAGGAGAATCTACCTCAGCTGGAGGTGGTAAAAAGCTTTTTGGGAACAAGAGACACGGGGATACTAATTCAGTATACATCTCCCGAGGAAGAGGTAGAGGTCGAAACCAATACCGTCAGCAACAGATTGCTAGTGTGACAATTCTTGTACCTCGACAACAGCAGCAGCAGCAGCAGAGCCAACAACATCCTGCTCAACGAAGAATTCAAGATAGAGAAAGGGCCGTGAAAAGAGTATTTGACGTGCCTCCATTGCCGTATGTTCAGTTTCTTCCAACCTTGTTACAATTGCAGCTTGTCGAGAAAAGGACGTTAGCTCCGCCGAAGGGCACGCCTCCTTTCGATTATGACGCCAATGCACATTGTGAATTCCACTCCATAGAGAATTGTCATGCATTCAAGCACAAGGTGCAGGATTTGATAGATAGCAAGGCTATAAGCTTTGGCAATGAAGCGCCCAACATTGAGAAAAATCTGATGCCGTCTCACAGATCTGCACAGGTGGGTGCAATTTTAGAAGATACCAGCCTGAATTTGGTTATGAATGTGGATGAATCGAAGACGCCTCTAGGTTGTGTAAAGAGCAGATTACTGAAAGAGGGAGTGTTCCCTGGGTGTGATACAAATTGTGTTGATTGTTTAGCCTGGCCTGGGGGTTGTGATAGCTTGAGAAGAGGTATCCAAGGGCTGATTGATGAGGGTACGCTGCAATTCGACCGTACTGCTGGAGAGATGTCCGTTGAGGCACTAGATGAAAAGCAGGGCGAAGTTGCAACGGTTAAGATCCCGTTTAAGACCGTCACGATATCGGCGCCTCCCAAGAGGCCGACCATTACAATAACCAAAGTTGGACCCGTTCCGTACGAAAGCACTAAAGCCATCCCTTGGAACTATGGGGCGGAAGTTTACTGCAATGGAGAAAAGATTAACCTGGCAAGCCCGCCGGTAGGGTCAGTTGATAACCTTGTGGGGGCAGGGGGCATAACCCGCAGTGGTAGAATTTTTACGTCGCCAGAAGTAGAAGCTGAGAGAACTGCCAGAGAGAAGGGTAAAGTCGATGAAGGAGGACCTTCTCAAGAGAAGGAAAAAGAGGCCTTGACTAAAGATGTGGAAGAATTCATGAGACTGATTCGGAAGAGCGATTATAAAATTGTCGATCATCTGCAGCAGACGCCTTCCAAGATCTCGATTTTGTCATTGTTGCTCTGTTTCGAGGCTCACCGGAACGCTTTGCTGAAAGCCCTTGACGCTGCTTATGTACCCCATGAGATATCCGTTAATCAGCTCGAAGGAGTGATTGTGCACGTGAATATGGGGCATGTCCTTGGCTTTACAGATTTTGATTTGACACCCAGGGGCCGCAACCACAACAGTACGTTGCATATTTCGGTTGAGTGTAGGGGCACTTTTATGTCTTATGTCCTTGTTGACACTGGTTCGTCCTTGAATGTTTTGCCCAAGAAAGCACTGTTGAAGCTAGATACCCGAGGTATAATATGCACGCCAAGTGACTTGATAGTGAGAGCTTTTGACAGGACTAGGAGGTCCGTATTTGGAGAATTGACTTTACCAATCCAGGTTGGTCCAGAGGTGTTTGACACTGTGTTTTATATCATGGACATACAGCCAGCTTATAGCTGTTTGCTTGGACGACCTTGGATTCACTCTGCAGGGGCCGTAACGTCTACGTTACACCAAAAGCTTAAGTACATGATCGGTGGTAGCGTTGTCACCATGTGTGGGGAGGAAGACATCCTGGTAAGTCACCTGTCGCATTCAAATATGTCGAAGTGGATGGTGAGATCCATGAGACATTGTGCCAAGCTTTTGAAGGGGTGCAGATCAGAGGCAAATCTCTTGTCCTAAGCAGTGGACTAGAGGTGGCTATGTCTTCATACAGAGAAGCTCAAGCGGTAGTTCAGGCAGGGGAGACCAAAGGTTGGGGTCAAGTTCTGGAGATTCCTGTTAAGCAGGACAAGTTTGGCTTAGGGTATCGCCCGTCGTCGTCATCTTCTTCCCAGAGCGCTCCCAGGTTCAAAGGGCCGATTGTGTTCACTCCAGGGGGAGTCAGTTTTGAAACGATCGATGCTGTGTCTGATAGTGAAGATGGAGATAGCGGCTGTGACATGGATTCATGGATCAAGCCCAGCGAGCCAAGACAAAGCCTCTGCAACTGGTCTATCCAGGGTTTTATTCAAGTGACGACGAAACAGTAATGCCTTGTTTTTTCGATTATTGTATAATCCTATGTCCTACCCGGGGCATTTTTATCATGTAAATTTTGTGATCCCTGTTTTTCCTATTTTTATTTTTATCAATAAAATGGCAACATGGTTGTGTGCTTTGTTTGCATATCATTTGAAGCATTTAACCCTTTCTCTTGCAGGATCCATATTTCAGATGACACCTATCAAGAACTCCCTATGACTCGCTTCGAGTTTGAGCACCCGATACTTCAAGCCGAAGAAGAGATTGTTGAGGACGATGACTTACCAGAAGAGCTGACTCGTCTTTTGAAACAATAAGAGAGAATCATTCTGCCTCATCAGGAGGATATTGAGGTTGTCAATTTGGGTTCGGAAGAAGTTGTCAGGAATGTCCGGATAGGGGCTGCGCTGCAAAGTGATATCAAGCAGAGACTTGTCGAGATGCTGCGAAAGTATAGTGACATCTTTGCTTGGTCTTATGAAGATATGCTTGGGTTAGACACTGATATTGTGGTCCACCGCTTGCCATTACGTGAAGACTGTCCGCCAGTCAAGCAAAAGCTCAGAAGAACGAAACCAGATATGGCTGTAAAGATTAAAGAGGAAGTACAGAAACAGTGGGACGCTGGTTTTCTAGTTGTTACAACTTACCCTCCTTGGGTTGCCAATATAGTACCTGTACCAAAGAAAGATGGTAAGGTACGGATGTGCATTGACTATCGAGATCTGAACAAGGCGAGCCCTAAGGATGACTTCCCGCTTCCTCATATTGACGTGTTGGTCGACAACACTGCTCAATTCTCTGTGTTTTCCTTCATGGACAGCTTTTCGGGCTATAATCAGATTAAGATGGCGCCGGAGGATATGGAGAAAACAACTTTTATTACCCCGTGGGGAACGTTCTGCTACAAAGTGATGCCCTTTGGTTTGAAGAATGCTAGGGCAACATATCAGCGTGCTTTGAAGACACTCTTTCATGACATGATGCATAAAGAGATTGAGGTCTATGTTGACGATATGATTGCCAAATCCCAGACGGAGGAAGAGCATCTGGTGAATCTTCTGAAATTGTTTGAGAGGCTTAGGAAATTCAGGCTGAGGCTGAATCCTAATAAGTGCACCTTCGGGGTGAGATCTGGAAAGCTATTGGGGTTCATTGTTAGTGAAAAAGGAATAGAGGTTGATCCTGCAAAAATAAAAGCAATACAAGAAATGCCAGCTCCTAAAACAGAGAAAGAGGTTCGTGGCTTTTTGGGGAGGTTGAACTATATTACCCAGTTCATATCTCATCTTACAGCCACGCGTGAGCCGATGTTTAAGCTGTTGAAAAAAGATTAGGCAATTGTCTGGGATGAAAGTTGTTAAAAGGCGTTTGAAAGAATAAAATAATACTTACAGGAACCTCCGACCTTGATACCCCCAGTAGCCGGGAGATCGCTGATCATGTACTTGATGGTTCTTGAGAACAGTATGGGTTGTGTTCTCGTTCAACATGATGAGACTGGACGAAAAGAGCATGTGATTTATTACTTGAGTAAAAAGTTCACAGATTGTGAATCCCGTTACTCAATGCTCGAAAAGACGTGTTGTGCACTTGCTTGGGCTGCCAAACGTCTGAGACAATACATGCTGAATCATACAACCATGCTGATTTCGAAGATGGATCCGATCAAATATGTCTTTGAGAAGCAGGCACTTTCGGGAAGGATTGCCCGATGGCAGATGGTACTGACAGAGTACGATATACAGTATGTTTCACAAAAAGCTATCAAAGGTAGCGTTCTGTCAGAGTACCTTGCCGAGCAGCCAATTGATGATTACCAGCCAATGAAGTTTGATTTTCCTGACGAGGATATCTTGTACTTAAAGATGAAAGACTGCGAAGAGCCGTTGCATGGTGAAGGTCCTGAGCGGGGTTCCCAATGGCAATTAATATTTGACGGGGCTGTTAATTCATATGGAAGTGGAATTGGGGCAATCATCATGACTCCCCATGGGACACACATCCTGTTCACTGCCAGACTGACATTTCCAGTTACCAACAATGAGGCTGAATATGAGGCGTGTATCATGGGTCTCGAGGAGGCTATTGATTTGAGGATTAAAAATCTTGATGTGTATGGAGACTCCACGCTAGTCGTGAACCAGATCAAGGGAGAGTAAGAGACTCGGCAGCCTAACCTGATACCGTATATGAATTATGCAAGGAGGTTGTTGCCTTTCTTTGACAGGGTAGAGTTTCACCATGTGCCACGGGCAGAAAATCAGATGGCTGACGCTCTTGCGACATTGTCTTTGATGTACAAAGTTAACTTCTGGAGTGATGCTCCCATAATAGTTATCTCTCGCCTTGATAGGCTCGCTTTCATATTCGCCATTGAGGAAGCTTCTGATGGCAAGCCATGGTATTTTGATATCCAGAATTTCCTAAAGAACCAAGAGTATCCGACTGGGGCATCCGATCGCGATAAGAAGACTCTTAGGAGATTGGCTGGCAACTTCTACTTGAATCCAGATGGTGTTCTGTACAGGAGAAACCATGATTTGGTGCTTATGCGATGTGTAGATGAGAAAGAAGCTAATCTGCTCATGGAGGAGGTCCACGAGGGTACCTTTGGCACGCACGCCGGCAGACATGCCATGTCTCGAAAGTTATTACGAGTTGGGTATTATTGGCTGACAATGGAAAGAGATTGTTTCAAGTTTGCAAAGAAATGCCATAAATGCCAGATTTATGCAGACAAGATTCATGTGCCGCCAAGCCCTTTGAACGTTATGGCGTCCCCGTGGCCTTTCTCCATGTGGGGCACAAATATGATTGGGAAGATTGAGCCCACATCATCCAACAGACACCGGTTCATCTTGGTAGCTATCGATTACTTCACCAAATGGGTCGAAGCAGCATCTTACGCCAATGTTACCAAGCAAGTAGTAGCCCAGTTTATAAATAAGGACATCATCTGTCGTTACGGCATCCCCGAAAGAATCATTACTGACAATGGTTCGAATTTGAATAACAAGATGATGAAGGAATTGTGCCAGATTTTCAAGATTGAGCATCACAACTCATCCCCCTATCGGCCCAAGATGAATGACGCTGTCGAAGCGGCCAATAAGAACATCAAGAAGATAGTTCAGAAGATGGTTGTGATATACAAAGACTGGCACGAGATGTTTCCATTCGCCTTACACGGTTATCGTACGATGGTACGCACATCGGTCGGGGCAACACCTTTCTCACTGGTGTATGGTATGGAAATTGTCCTGCCATTAGAAGTTGAGATTCCTTCCTTGAGAGTTTTGCTTGATGTCCAACTGGATGAGGCAGAGTGGATAAAGAATAGACTGAATCAGCTCAGTTTGATGGATGAGAAGAGACTTGCATCTATCGCATATGGTCGGTTATACCAGAGCCGGATGAAGAAAGCTTTTGACAAGAAGGTGCGCCCTCGAAGCTTTCAGATGGGTGATCTTGTGCTAAAGAAGATTCTCCCACCACAAACAGATCACAGGGGCAAATGGACTCCCAACTATGAAGGTCCATATATTGTTCGAAAGGTCTTCTCCGGAGGAGCCTTACTGTTGTCCACCATGGATGGCGAGGATTTTACATCCCCTATGAACTCGGACGCAGTTAAAAAATACTTTGCTTAAAGATACTTGTTGGACAAAAAAAAGAAAGTCCATGCAAAAATGGGGCATCCCGGCGAACCAAAAAGAAAAAAGAAAAGGTTCGGGAAAAAATTAGGGATAAAATTGAAAAGATGTACACCCGCGAAGTTGAAAACCTTAAAAGGCGACTTTAGCAAAAAAAAGGTATCCCGGTGAATTGAAAACCCGCAAAAGGCGATTCAGGCAAAAGTTAGGGATTAAAAAAGCAAATGACTGCGGTCTGAGTTTGATACTACATTGCTTAGTGGTTTGGGATAACCTGAGGGTCGTTTATCCAAGTCAATCTCTTCCGAGGATGGAGTATCGGGAATGCGTAGGAGTCAGGCGAGTCATAGGAGGATCAGCTCATGGTGTTTGTCTGTACCACGTTACCGACATGTATACAAATTTCTTTGTACCTCTGTACATATTTGTACTTTTATTTGTAACTTCCTCTTTTCAGGAGTTGCATCCATTGTACAAACTTTGCCTATTTACAGGCCCGTTATCAATAAACGCATATGATTCAATACTTGATGTTTGTTTTAACTTTTACTGTTTTGTTTATGGAAAACGCCGATGTTTTTGATAAACTTGCACGTGCATAAACTTTCAGGCTCGGCCAATAATTGTTAAAACTTTGAATTAACTGAACAATTGTCACTGATTTGACCTGGATATTTCTTTGTGTATAGGATATCTTGTTGTTGCTCATATTTTGCAGGGTTGTTACCTTCACAGCAAGCAGCCAAGGGATCGTGTTTCCCCAGCCGGAGTCCCTTAACGTAGGAGCAAACTCTATGTGATCTTATTCCTCCCTAGCAGATGGAAGTCGCATTTTTATCCCCAAAAGAGTTGGATGCGAGCTAGCAAGCGGTCAGACAGTGATGTGCATTCCCAACGGTGGTCATGCGCACATTTAATCCCCAGTGAAGTCCTCACAGGGTACAACCAGGTTGTCAGTGGTTTGTAAGGTTCATCCTCGCGCAGGATTGTTCTTTTCGTTCTCCAGCAGGTTGTCTTTCCTCCCATAGGTGGACCATCCTCAGCAGAGTTCGTAACTACGGTTTTTTAAGCTATCCCCCAGCAGGGTTGTTTCTTCCCCCAGCGGAGTCGGTTCACCTTGCCAGCATTTATTTTGCTGGAATAATTATGTGATACTAGGTTATCCCCAGCGAAGTTAGCTTTGTCTTCAGTATTTATTTTGCTGAAGCGATTTTGTATCCAGCTTTTCTCCGACATCCCGAGCCTGCAATTGCATCTTGCATATATCATCATATCTGCATCATATTTGCATTTCATTGTCAAACGCGTAGCATTTCCATTTTGTATGGAGCATTACACCATTTTTCAAACATATGCATTCTGAAACATAAGCCACGTCGGTTACCTCTTTGTTTTCAAGTGTTATTCCCTGCAGGTGATTGGAATTCTTGTTCAGGATGGTTTTCGAACATTCAAATTTTTGACATGAGATATATGATGATAGCGTTCGTCCTATCATGTGTTCCCTTATCAGAGTTGCTTGGTTAAGTTTATCTTTCTCCCCAGCAGAGTTTTCCTCGGATTGCTATTACGTCAGCATTTTAAAAGGAAAGATTTCAGTGATTAGACCTTTGATGTCGTTACTTGTTGTCAAAGTAAGTACTTGGCAGTTGACGTCAGAGTTTCCCCAGTAGAGTTTTCCTCGGATTGCTGTTGCGTCAGCGTTAAAAAAAAATCTCGTGGATGAAACCTTCGGAGAGTTTACCTGTGATGGACAGAGATGGTTACCCATGTTGACGGAGATCCTTACCCGTGTTGACTGAGAGTTTTATCCGTGTTGACAGAGAGTTGTTACCTGTGATGGACAAAGATGGTTACTCGTGTTGACGGAGATCCTTGCCCGTGTTGACAGAGATCCTTACCCGTGTTGACGGAGATTTTACCTGTTTTGACCCGTGTTGACAGAGTTGTTACCCGTGTTAATGGAGATCCTTACCCGTGTTGACTGAGAGTTTTACTCGTGTTGACGGAGAGTTGTTACCTGTGATGGACAGAGATGGTTACCCGTGTTGACGGAGATCCTTGACCGTGTTGACGGAGATCCTTACCCATGTTGACGGAGATTTTACCTATTTTGACCCGTGTTGACAGAGATTTTACCTATTTTGACCCACGTTGACGAAGATTTTACCTATTTTGACCCGTGTTGACAGAGATCCTTATCCGTGTTGACGGAGATTTTACCTGTTTTGACCCGTGTTGACAGAGTTGTTACCCGTGTTGACGGAGATTCTTACCCGTGTTGACGGAGTTATTACCCAAGTTCGCGCTTTACGTAGTGCAAATGCCGGTAGTGTCAGAAATGTTCCCCGCAGAGTTGTTCGTTCAAGTCTTCGGATGCCAGATTAGCACTTTTATTTAGTGCTTCGCCCGTTTATGCGGAAATGGAAGGTCAAGGATAGTACATTGACGATTTGCGCTTTACGTAGTGCTCGCCCGTCCCTTCGGAGATAGAAATTCAAGGATGGTATTTTAATGCGGTCATGTGACATAGTGCCCGTTTATTATAGCGTATATTTGAAGACTGCATGTGGCATCACACAAGTGGTTGATGTTGAAAGCAGTTTCTTTATCAGATGATTGATCAGTTGTTGCCGTGACAATCAGATTCAATTGTCTGGATTTTTGTTCCCCAAGCAGTTTGTGCAGTTTATTTCTTTGGTTGGCAAATTTCCAGGTTCTTTGCTATTCAACCGTTTTTTACCTCGATTGTTAGAAAGCCGTTCGCTTTTCATACAGTCAGGTTCAAGCCGTTTCAATAGGGGCAGCTGTTGCACCCCAAAATTTGCCTAACCCTTTCTTACTTGGTTTATGTTTCATTGCATTAGCATTACATTGTCCTAGCATTTGCATAGCATAGCATTATTCATTTGGCAGGGGATCAAGTGTGGTTTATATCAAGAGGAGCCTATCTAGAGGTTTTATTCAAGCTTGGGAAGTCACCAAAGTCATAAGGAAGAGGGTTGGGTTCTTGAGAAGTTCAGTTGATGGTATAGGGTTCATCTCCTAACCTGAGGACCAATTGAAGACTATCAATGGATTGTGGAGCCTTGATCATGGATAGGATATGTGGATAGAGCTCATGGAGTGCCTTAAGGGTCATGATAGAGCTCAGTCAAGACATTATGCCAAGTGTGAAGAGCCACAGTTGAGGGTGTTGCAATTAGGGTTTTTGTCTGAGTAACCCTAAGTCAACTGTGCAATTGAAGAGGATCAAAACCTATTTCTAAGTTTTTGGGATCAAGGAGAGTTGTGTTGTGATACATGAGGTGATGTTCCAAGATCAATCCAAGAAGAATTCAAAGCGTGAGGAGTTGCTAAACTAGGGTTCTCAGGGTAAAATCCCCTATTTAGTGCCTAACTTCAAGACCACTTATATCAAGATACAAGTTTCATCTCCACTTTTGACCAACATGAAACTTGTAGAGCATTATCTTAGCTTTAATTTGAGTACTAGAAGTCCTCCATTGGATTTATAGACCTCAAGTTATGGTCCAGACAAGTTACAGGTCATCAGATGAATGTGAAATTTGCCTGCAAAAGTCAACCAACTTCCAAGGAACGTTTGACCAAGAAGTGTGTTTCTCCTAAACTTTTGGCCAACATGAAAGTTGTAGGTATTGATCTTAGCTTTCCAAATTGTACTAGAAGTCTTCCACCTGATTTGTATAACTCAAGTTATGAGGTTTACAAGTTAGGGGTATTTTGGGAAAGTGAAATTATAGGTCATTTGGCATTATAGGTCATTTTCACTATCTTGCAAGCTTCAAATGAAGTTTTGTCCAACATGAAACTTGCTCAAAATGATGTTTTTAGGTCAACCATGTACTCATGATGCATTTATTTGGCTTAGTGTGAGACTTGGTTTGAAGGAAATTGACAAAAGGGGAATTTAAAGGCATTTAAGTGAAAAATTCAAAATTAATTCATGTGCGCTCAAACAAGACCAAACGTGTGCTCATTTTAATCAGAAAAGTCATTTTGAACACATTGGCAATATTGGAAAGTCATTTTGAAGCATAATTCATAGTGTTTCACTTTGTTACTTCTTAAATAAGTAACACATCAAAACTTGGTCATATGATAAGTTTAAGCTCTCCAATTGATCTCTACACTCTCCACAGTTAGCAAGCAAGGGAATTGAAGCTTCTTGGAGAAGTTTTGAGTGCAAATTCATGTTCACCATGTCGCTACTGCGAAAATCGGCGCCGGCTGAACAGAAGAGTCGCCACCGTGCGTTATTTATCCCACGGGAGGGAAAGGAAACGCTCAGAGTAAACCTCGCACAACACGGGAAAGGTATGGTCGTCGCAACCAAAACCTGGATTCGGGAGTCGGTTACGCAAGGGGAAGGTATTAGCACCCCTCACGTCCGTCGTACTCAACGGGATCCACGCTTGTTTTCTGGTACGGATTGTTATTCTATCTATTCTACAGGTCAGGGGTTAAAAGAAAAGAAAATGACTCGGCAAAGTATCGCACTTTATGCCTACGTATTCCCGTCTGAAACGAGAAATCAGAGTCAACGTAGTTCGCCTACCTACTGGAAAGGAGGGGAAGGTTGCTCGCTAGGATATCGCATCCTATGCCTACATACTTTCATACAGCATGAAAGATCAGAGCAAACGTAGTTCGGGCCACGGACGACACAAGTCTGCACAACGTGCTTAAAAGCATGGCAACCCTCTACATCGTGGCCCGGAGCCCCAGAGTGGAACTCGCAGTGCCTACTTGCATCATAACCATACGGAGGAGTTCCCGTTATCGGTGCCAGAGTTCTCTTCTCTACCAGGTTCAAACCCAACAATGTCTGCAACAAATCTGTATAGGTTGAGGGAGGCTTCTCAAACACTCTTCTTGGTTTACCACCCTGGAATCTTCGCTGAGCCTGCTGTGCCCCCTGCTGTGGCTGCTGCTGCTGCTGTTGTTGTTGTTGCATTGGCTGCTGCTGAAATGGTTGTTGTTGATACGGAATAGTAACACTCGCCACCTGCTGCGGCTGACGATACTGGTTCCGACCTCTGCCTCGGCCTCGGCCCCCAAACACTGCGCTTGCCTCGCCCTGACGGCGCCCACCTAAAGCCTTCCTATTACTGCCAGATGCAGTCGATTCCTCAGCTTGGAATTTTCCCTGCTTAATGTTACGTTCAATCTTTTCTCCCATCAGTATTAAGTCTGAGAAACTGGCCAGAGATGTGTGAAACAACTTGTCATGAAACATGCCTGTGAATGTGCCGACGAACATGTCGTTCATTTCCTTGTCTTCTAAAGGAGGACGGACCCTAGCAGCCATGTCGCGCCATCTTTGCGCGTACTCTTTAAAGCTCTCATCCTTCTTCTGAGATAGCCCTTGCAATTGGACCCGGTTGGGCGCCAAGTCGCTGTTATACTTATAGTGAGCTACAAATGCCTCTGCTAGTTGCTTCCATGTCTTTATATTAGTCGGCTCCAACCCCATGTACCATTCTAAGGAAGGACCTGACAAGCTATCTTGAAAGAAATGCATTAGCATTCTCTCATCAGTTGAATATGCAGACATCTTTCTGTAATAAGCCCTCACGTGCACTTTCGGACAGGTATCTCCTTTATACTTATCAAACGCAGGAGCTTTGAATTTGAGGGGCACCCTCAAGCCAGGTACCAGACCCATTGTTGCCATGTCTAAGCCCACAACACTTTGGTTCAGGACCCCCCTCATCTGCTCTTCTAGCATTCTGATCTTCTGGGAGTCATCCATCGGTCCCTCGAAACCTCCACCGGAGAAAGCGTCCTCCTGCTGATCTTCTTGCCACATACCATTCCCAGCTCCATACCCATCATATCCATTATTGCGGCCAGCTCTAATCTGATTCATCACCGGGCCTCGGCCTCTGTTGCCGTAGCCCTGAGCAACTCCAGCAGGCCCAAAAGCCATTAACCCAGCGCCGTTTCCATTTCCGAAACCTCCGTAACCCTGATTGGCCACACCATAACCATCTTGCCCAAAGCCTTGAGCATTGAAACCATATTTCCCAGCGTTATCGAATCCCTGATCGTTGAACCCAAATCCAGCATTGCCGAAGCCGTTGCCTCCCATATTATCACCCAAGTTGATATCACCAAGCCCAACGTTATGGACAGTAGTCTCGTTCCCAACTCCGACGTTACCGTTCCCAGCAGCGGTAGCGTTGTTGACATTAACAGCAGGTATATTGACTACAGGTGGAGCCACTGGTGTGGGAGTGCCATCCCCGTGAACAGTGTCGACTCGCACAGACTGATGATCATCATTACCGTGACCAGCATTTCGGACCAACAGAGGTTGTACCATGGCTTGCAAATTCTCCTGACCTTTTGCAATAGCTTCCATGGTCTGCATAAAGAGAGCTAGCTTCTCGCGCACATCTTGCATCTCGTTCTGCATTTGATCCATGATTCTTCGACAGTTGGTGCGAGTGGAATAGCGGTGCGGGTGCTGATCTGTAATCCTGAAAATACCTGGTACAGAGCAGGGAATAAGATATCATCCCATAATTACCTGTAATGCAAATATGAATATGAATGCGATGCAATGTGTGTGTCTGTGCATTAGGGAAATTCATTCCCCGATTCTAGTGTGAAGGTGCCAGTGCAGTGACAGTGCTAACAATACAAAGATCGGAGTTGAATCACAGAAAGCCTCATATATTTCAGAGAACCGAGGAGCCAAGAATACAATGTCACTAAGAGTACAATAAGAAGGCATGACCTCAACCAACAATCCTGGTGATGGTCAGCACTATGCAAATAAAGCATACAAGTTACTACATGAAATGATCAAACACTCCCATAAGTCTGGTACTCTTCTAGCAACTTCTTAGTCTCCGGATGACTTGGTCGGGTAAGCAGCCCTTCAACAAGTTGGTTTCTTTTCTTAAGAACACGTCGCACGTCTTCAGCAGTTTCCTCCCATGCCCCTTCTCCGAAGCGATCCTCTAGTTTACGCTTCTGAGACACAACTTCATCTCTGCCTTTGATGGCCTTGTTCAGTGCATTCTGGAGACTATACCGGGTCGTCACTTCTTCTTCACACTTCTTGATGCTGGACTTCAACTGCTCTTCGAGGTCGGAAATTTGCTGCTTCAACTTATCTTCCCTCTTCTTATTGTTGGTGAGCGTGGCATTCCAAGTCTTATTGCAAGAAGAGATCTCTCGGTGAGCGATGTCAAGTGCTTTCTTTTTGGATTCAAGCATGTCATGGGAGCTTCTGAACTCTTGCCCCAGACGTTCGCGCTTCCTCCTTTCCTCAGTCAACTCAGCCCCTAATCTGCTCATTAGCTCAATCTGCTGTTGGAAAGCATGCACGACCTTGTTTTTCTCGCTGCGTATCTGGGCTAGCTCCTGCTCTAACCCTTCGTTGATCTTCATAAAGGCTTCCTTTTCTTTCACAACTTGCTCGTAGGCCTCCCTAGAAACAATAGTTGGCTCTGCTACCGGAATAGGAACAAGGGCTGGTGCATCTGGAAATGGCATCCGCAACTGACTTGCTCTCTCCTGGATCCAAACTCTGTAAGGTGCGTAAGCCTGACAGTCATTCTTCCCTAACAACGGCTTCCCCCTTCGGTTAATACGCGCCCAGGCATGCTGCAGCTTGGCCAATAACTCCCCCTTCAAATCACCGGTGAAGTACAGAGATTCCTGTACTTCCTCCTCTTTGGGTGGGTTCTTCAGCGCATATCCGAACTGACGGACCAACAGGGATGGGTTGTAATTGATACACCCTTTTCTTCCTATCAGCGGGACATTAGGGTACCCAGAACAACTGAATACAAGCTCAGACCCTAGCAGGTCTCGATCAAACCACTCAACGTCTTCGGAAGATAGCCTCATCAGGCGCTCTGACCAGCTAGCTGTGGTTTCACTCTCCACAAAAGATCCCTTCAGGGGAAGGTGGCTCTTAAACCACATATTCAACAAAGGAGCACAGCAGTAAACCACCTTTTCCCTTCTGTTTTCGTTCTTGTAGTGCAAGGAGTGGTAGAAGTCTCCGATCAACGTTGGCACTGGATTGCCGACAACAAATAGATGAAAAGCGTCCAAGTCTACGAAATTGGGCAAGTTAGGGAACAACACAATTCCATAAATGCATAGAGCCAAAATATCATTGAAAACCACCCAACATCCGTTCTTGGCATACTCCTGAGCTTTGCCAACCAGGAAATCAAGAGAGAAACCTGAAACCCCAAGCCAGGAAGTCACTAACAGTTCTGCAGCGTCCATATGCAAGGCTCTAGCTAAGTCCCCCAACTTGGGCTCAGCAGCAGAGTGAATAAAGGGAACCTTGTTCTGCACTGGTAGCTCAGTAAACTCCATATACTCTTCAATGGTAGGCCCTAGAATGAAGTCAACAAACGTAAAACATCTCAATGTGGGGTCATAGAACTGCATCAAGGTGTACAACCCGTTCATCTCATCAGCAGTGGGCTTGCAGACTAGTCTCAGTAATCTCCCATGACTCATTCTGAAGCTTCTCCTAACCTCCTCATCAGCAAGAGATATCAGACCAAGCAAAGGGGTAATATCAGGTGTAGGCAGCTTATACGCAACTGTTTTTCTCAAACCATCCATAATCAATACTCAGAAGTCTGGGCACTAGAATCGGGGGATATGCAAATGCACCTGCAGCACAGACACACGTTAGTGGGATGCAATGATAATGAGTATGCAAACAATGCAATGCAAGTAACATGCAACAGGGACCAACTGCCGTAGCTGAATAGCCTGGACCATATCAAGAAGTCTCAAACAGACTCTTTAGAAGTCCTCAAAACCTGGTCTCAGAGAGACCCAAAACAAAGCTCCAACAATGGTCTCTGGCAGACCTCCAACCATAACTCCAACTGGTCTCTGGTAGACCTCAAATCGCATCTCCAACTGGTCTATGACAGACCACAAAACTCTCCAACTGGTCTCTGACAGACCTCAGAACTCTCCCACTGGTCTCTGACAGACCTCAGAACTCTCCATAAATACCCAGGATCTCTGATCAAGAAATAACCGGTATCTGAAGGTCTAGTTACCTGCATAACCCCAGACCCTCTCACAGGTGGATGTCCTAGTAACTGACAAAGGTATGGCATCCTATGCGGTCGTCGGCGTCACAGACTTTTAGGGTTGATGATACGATTCCCAGAAGGAGTGGCATCATCAAATCCTGAAGAGGCCTCACTTAGCAAACTTCCAAATGATCGGTTCCCGGAGTCGACAATTCAGCTGACCAACAACCCCTTCGACCCAAAGGGTAGAAAAAGAAGCCAACCAGAAGAACCTCGTCCGAGTGTAGATTTCATGAGACACTAATGCAAGCAAAGCCGGCACGCGCCCACTACTTTCTACTCTAATTCTAGGTGCACTCAAGCCCAGGTCCGGCTTATCTCTCAATCATAGAACACCCGTCACACCCCAACAATACAGCAATAATAACCAATATATATAATGCTGAAAATAAAGGTTAGAAATATAAATCCATACAAAATCCTCGACGGGAAAACAAGCGCTAGGATTGACTCTCTTAAGGGACGTTGGATCCCAAATGCATAAGGACTATCGCAGTCCTTAGCAGCCAGGGGACGTTGGGTCCCCAGCAGAGTCGCCAGCTGTCGCTACTGCGAAAATCGGCGCCGGCTGAACAGAAGAGTCGCCACCGTGCGTTATTTATCCCACGGGAGGGAAAGGAAATGCTCAGAGTAAACCTCGCACAACACGGGAAAGGTATGGTCGTCGCAACCAAAACCTGGATTCGGGAGTCAGTTACGCAAGGGGAAGGTATTAGCACCCCTCACGTCCGTCGTACTCGACGGGATCCACGCTTGTTTTCTGGTACGGATTGTTATTCTATCTATTCTACAGGTCAGGGGTTAAAAGAAAAGAAAATGACTTGGCAAAGTATCACACTTTATGCCTACGTATTCCCGTCTGAAACGAGAAATCAGAGTCAACGTAGTTCGCCTACCTACTAGAAAGGAGGGGAAGGTTGCTCGCTAGGATATCGCATCCTATGCCTACGTACTTTTATACAGCATGAAAGATCAGAGCAAACGTAGTTCGGGCCACGGACGACACAAGTCTGTCTTGATTGTTTTTATTCCTTCTGAAAAAGGGTTTTTCTGATTAACAGTCCAAGCGGACAAAAGTGACGTTTTGGTGAGTTCACATTCTTTTACGGAAGAAGTGTCTTTTATTGTGTTTGAAATCTTATTGTGTTTTTCTGTTTGTTTTGAGAAAGAAGAGACAGAACTCTAACCTATGGTTGAGAAGGGAATTAGACTAACCTAATGTTATCATGCATGGGTTAAGACCTAATGTCTATCATGCTCCTCTCTTGCGCAGAGAGAAACAGAGATCCTAAGGGAATAGACGGAAACAGAAACAATAACAACTATATACAGTAAAACGGTAAAATGCATGGATGCAACAGTACAAGCGAGGCAAGGGAGTCCCACTCAACCTCGAACCTAGAAAACAATAGGCAAAAGCGAACAAAATTCGCTTTCAACCTAGCAGATTAAACAGCAAACAATACAGTCAGGAAAACCAATCAATACATCAGAAATGAATAACAACTAAAAAAAACAGCCACAGCAGCTCTGCATCAACATCTGTCTTCAAGTCATCTCCAAACAGCTACAAGCTTCAGCAAGCATCAATCTCCAACTACACAGCCTTCAAGCAAGGTCTTGATTAGCAATCTTCCATCTACAATGGCTTTTTTTCAAGTCTCAATCTCCAGGATGAACATCAATCAACAAGATGAAGTGAATGAATGTTAGACAGTCAATTACCTACCAAGGGTGGTTCATTAACTGTTAACATTATACAGACAGTTTTCTCTCAAAAGTTCTATCTTTCAAATACATTCAATGATCCTTCCAAAGGAAGGAGGTGGATATTTGAAAGAGACTTTGAATCATAGAGAAAGGATGGATGCAGACAAGGCATTCCATGTTTGAGAAACAAGCTTTCTAATCTAGAGCTCTGCCTAGCTCCTAAATCCTAGACTCCTCAACAGCTGCTAGCAAGAATCTCCTCTTCAACTCTGGAGGTTGGTCTTCAAGCTCTGGATCTCCAATGGCTTCATCATCACAAGTCTTCAGCTCTCCCAATCCCCAAGCAATCCCAATACCCACACAGACAAATCATAAATCCCCAGAAAGGGCACACCACACCAGTCAAGCAAATACAGACAATATTAATAGCAGTAGGGGGAATCCTAATAATTTCTAAGGGATCTAATAACTACCCATAGCCCCTATAGTCCCATATCCCAAACTTTCAGTCTCTAAATCCTAAGGGAAATGATTCAATTCACCTATGTTATCACCTAAACCCTAGTTTTGTTCATGTTATTCACACCTAAACTAATCACCTAAAATTAAGTCCTAAAAATGGGAACTAAATTGCATATACAAGCCAACAATGTCTATTAATCAACCTAAAAAGAATGGACAAAAAATATCAAAGCATTTGATCAAACTAAAATTAACAAAATCATGTACTAAACAAAACAATTATTTACACCTATTAAAAGAAAAATATGCCTAAAATATAAAAATGAAATGAATTATTAATTTTTTTGTACGATAATTTTCTTGACAAAATTAATAAAAGAATGCAAAAACAACCAATGAAAAATATGCATTTTATGATTTGTTATGATTTTTTGAAGATTTAATGTTTTTAAAAGAAAATAAAATGAAGTAATATGGATGCAGGGTGCAGAAAGTAAAGCAATTAGTTAAAATAGACGGATGGGCCAGGTAGTGGGGTGCGAATATCACATGTGCGCGAGGCCCAGGAAGCATCAGAAAGTAAACAAAAATTAAAAAAGGTAAAACGGTGTAAATAGCAGTTTTTCACGTTCATTTGGTATTGGGCTTGAGAACGGGGGTGCGATTAGTAACCAAAATTTGAGCCCAGTCAGCAAACTTAAATGAAACGGGGCGTTTCATGGTTTGAATTCTCCCTCCGTTTTTCTGTGCAATCGTGGCCGTTGGTTTCCAATCCCAGTCAAAAGTCAAAAGGCCATCGTGTGGCTCCCAGATCGTCTTCAACCTCAGAAACCCTAGGGTTTCTGAAACTTCACCACCATGCTCGAACTTCTCCTCCTCTGTTCTCCCTCATACTTCCATGGATTCACACGACTCCAAGAGCAAAGTTGCTCTATAAACTTCCCTCTACACAGCCATGACAATAACTTCTCCTAAAACTCGCTCAATCAACCAACTCGATAGGAATAACAGTTGTAAACCACCATTTTCACCTGTGATCAAACCTCTCAATTCTCCATAGTTCTTGCCCTAACATACTCTACACATTATGTTGATCATCACAAGCTAATAACCTAATATTTTCATGCTCTAATCCACGAGTTATTCATCAAAACAGATCTTGCACTCCATGACCAAACTCCATGAAAGCTCTCCAAACTCACCAAACTCAGTCATCTATCCTACCTTAACCTTTCTATGCTATCAAAACCTAATAATTCTACCTAAAACAGCCAATTCGAATGAGAAGCATACCTGGTGCAATTGATGAAAACAGGTACCAAACCCTCTTGATCCAAGGCTTGAAGTGAGTGGAAAATGATCCAAGAACTTGATGATGAGTTCTGTATGCAATCAATGATACTCCAAAGCTCTAAATCTCTCAATTCCAAAATTCTTGCTTCTTGAATGGTGAACTTGCACAGCTTGAATCCTCCTTTAATCTACCCAATGATTGTGTGAATTATGATCCTTGGATGATGATGATGAATACCAGATCAAGAATGGTGCAAATTGGTGAAAGTTTGAGAGTGTTTGAATTGATTTTGCAATTTGAAGAAAGTATGTGAAACTTGTGTTTATGAGCAAATGTGATCACCAACCCTTGCATGAACCTCTTCATACCAATATATACATGACATTAGAACCTCCTAGAAACTTGGAGAAACTTCCCTTGCACTCTTTCCTTACATTTTGGATTATGCTTCTTCCTTTGTAAGCAACCTTGAATAACTCTCAAAATTTGAACTAACCTCAAAATTCCACTTTAGCCAATGTTCTCAAAATGACTTTTCCATTCAAAATGACCTATAATTTTGTCCCATTTGGCAAAAATATGAAAAATCTCATTTTTAAGTCCTTTTTTATTCATTAAATCCAACAATTTTGGAACCTTGTGCTATGAATCTTTCCAATCTTTCATGGTCACTTTTCTAGACTCAAAATGTCATTTGGAACAAGTTTAATGTTGTAAAGTTTTCCATTTGAAGCTTCCTTGTATGAGTTTTGGGCATAGGCTTGAAATGACCTGTAATTCTCAAATGACCAAAATACCCTTTTCTTGCCAAGACCATAAGTAGAGTTCCACATATCATATGAAGGCATACTATACCATTCTAGAAAGCTAAGACAATTAGGAACAACTCTTATGTTGACCATAAATTCATTTGAAATCTCTTTGAGGAGTAAAAATTGCTTAGAAGTCAAGTCACTTTCACAGACAAAATTTCAGATACCTCAGATGACCTGTAACTTGCAAGGACCATAACTTGAGTTCTATAAATCTAATTTATGTCTTCCACCACTCAAATTAAAGGTCTTGAGATCCTCTACAAGTTTCATGTTGACCAAGGATCCATTTGAAGCTTGCAGTTTGACTTATCTTGCTTGGAAATTTGACCTAAATAAGGGGATTTTACACAGAAACCCTAATTTAGAAACTCCTCTTCTCCTTGACTTCTCTTGATTTCTTCTTAGCATATCACCATATCCTTCTCTACCTGTCAAATGATGAACCCCACATCTTTCCAATAGCCCTTAATGCCTTTCAATCAGTCAATTGACCTAGAGTTGACCCCAGATGAAACCCTAGTTGACTGTCTTCAACTGCAATACTTGTGATCATATCAATGAGTTGTTTCCTTCTCAAAATTACTTTCTAAGTCTTTCATGATGTCCACATAATCTCCATGCTCAGCCCACAGCTCACAATTTCTTTGTTGATCCTCAGAGACCCTCAGATAGGAGATGGATGCACTTGCTTGATCCATTGACTTGATAGCTTTCAAATTCTTTCTGATGACTTGAATGGGAATTAGAATACTAACCTCTTGATAGGCTCATAGGGATAAGAATAATGATTGGTCCCTGTTGGATGACTTGCTATGCTTATGCTATGCAGATGATTAGGCTATGTATATGACTCTATATGCAAATGCTAGTGCAATTGAAACATAAACCAAGTGAATAAGGTTGAGCAAATTTTAGGGTGCAACACACCATAGTTGGAAATTTCAAGCAAAAGTGGAAATTGGATCTCACTGATTGGGCCTCCAACTCATCAAAATCACTTCTATATAAGTTCAGAGGAAGGTTCGGATAAAGTTTGGTGTTCATTTCGTGCCATAGCTAGAGATTGCAAGTTGAATTTTCAAGCTCCAAGTGAAAATCTTGATTTCAATTCTAGAGGGATTCAATGCAAATTGAGGATTGAATCATCTTCAGCATCAATCATAAAGTGAATCTGCACAGTTTGAAGCTAAGGATCATGCCCTAACTGTTCCAATTTGAAGCTTCAACTCAGGTATGTAACTTTCAAAATTGTTGTAGATTCATGATGATCTAGCATGTTTTAGCATGAGGATAAGGTTTAGGAAGATGCTTATATGGATTTTAGATCAGAATTTGAAGGTTTAGAGACAAATTAAGATGCAACATGATTTCTGTTTGGATGCGAATTGGCCTGACTATTGAGAGTTAACATGATCTAAATAGTTTAGGATGACCTATGAAGCATGAGGAATAGATCTGTGGCTTTGGATTGAGGTTTGGTGAGGATCAAGAACTTGACATATTTTCTGTTTGCTATCGTGTTTTAAAATCCATGAGGAATTGGGAGAAATGGACATGATATTTGAGATCTACGTGAAAAATAGAGTGGAACTGTGTAAATTTTGTTGAGGTTCCTTGACCTGCACATGATGTCTCACCGGAGAAGACGACCGACGTCATTCTCCAGCCACCGCTGCAATCTTCCCTCCATCTGAGTTTGAAACGAAGAAGACAACTCTGTGGCCCTTGGATCAGCTTGACCATTTGACTAAGTCCTTCCATCCAACGATCACGTTTTAACCTGAGATTTGAACTTTGACTGAATGAAACGCTGCATTTCATTTATGTGCTGGCAGCATGTGAACCTTCAGATGGATTGACCAAGTCTCCAGATCCAACCACTCTGATTTAATTCATGCTTTAATTGATTTTAAATTCATTTTCTTTTTATTTTATTTGCTTTATTCTTTCTAAATTCACAATAAATCCAATATTGATTAGAAAAATACCATAAAAATATGTGGATGATCTAGATTTAATTTCTGATTTTATGATGCTTTTACATTTCATTTTCATGCAATTTTCAATTTAATTTGATTTTTTTGCATTTTTATTAATTCCTTATTTTTGGCTTATTTCTTCATGTTTTTGCTGAATTTTGATTGGCTGTTTGGTATAGAATTTAGGGCTGAATTTTGGCTTGCTGGTAGATTAGAGATACATGATCCCTTAGGATTTAATTCAGATTTTTCAGATAAAATTAGGTTTTGTTTAGGACTAGTTCCTTTAACCTCTCATTTGTAGGGTTTCTTTTGGCCTCTTTGGGTTTTAGGATTTCTTTGAGTGCCTTCCCTTTAGATTAAGGCTCTGATCTTTTGCCCACAGATCAATTACATGTTTAGGATCCCTTAGAAAATTTGGTAGAATTTTAGAAGGTGTTTTAGGATTTTAAGTAGATTTAACATTTAAGGTGTTGATTAGGGTGCTTCTAGTGTAGCTCTTCCCTTAGTTGAATCTCAAAGGTGGATTTTAGTGCAAATAAGCTTCTAAATATCTTGTGGTGGTTCATTAGACATCTTGAGGTTTCTTTAACTTGAATACCTAGGCTTGAATTGGTGTTTAGACCTCCTTTTGATAGCTTTTTTGTAGCTTGTTGAATTAGGGTTTAGGAAGAGCTTAGTTTGATTTCTCTTTCTTCAAGTAAACATGGATTGCCTTAATTGCTTTCCATCCTCATCCTATGATTCAAGGTACCTATGTGGAAGCCTCATACCTCCTTTGGAAGGATGTGTGGCATTTCACAAGAGGTAGAACCTTTGAGGATGCCTATCTCTGATGTATGGTTGAGTGCCATGATGGATTCCCTTGGTTTCTATCATGCTTCCCATCATCAATCAATAATCTTGATGTGAATTATCTTCCCTTTTGGTGGATCCTTTGAAGCATGAAGATGAAGACTTCTCTTAAAGATGGCTTGGATTTGAAGTTGTTTGCAGACTGTTGTTTGTTTTGCTGTTTATCTGCTTTGTTGTTGAGACTGTTTTGTTTGTTATTTTGTCTGATGTATTTTCTGGTTGCTTGACTGTTGTTTGTGTGACTGCTTGGTATGTTGCATTAGACTAGGACTCATGTAGATGATTCTAGGCCTAAGAGCATCCTAAAGGTTGAGACTAGCTCCTTTTGCTTGTATGCATTAGAGGTTGAGGTTGCCTCCCTCTGCTTGACTGTTATTGCTTGGCTTTGCTTGCTGGCTTAAGGTTGAGTCTGTCTCCCTTGCATGTGCTTTGTGTGTTGCCTTTGGGCTTGTTTTCTCTAGAAGTTGAGCTTGGCTCCTTCTGCTTGTTTGTTGCATTGCATGGATTTTATTTATAGTTGTTTATTTACATTTGTTTGTTTTGCTGTTGTTTTCTTTTGCCATGTTCCCCTAGGAACTCTGACTTCTCTTGTTCAAGAGAAGTTATGACAGACATTAGGGTTCTAACCATGCATGATAACATTAGGTAGTTCCCTCCTAACCTCAACCATAAGATCAACTTTGCATGACAACTTTAGGATTGGATCAGTTCCCCTTTAGTGCGTCCTTTCTCTTCTCATCTTCAAACAAATCAAAATAAAGTAATAAAGGCTAATTGATGTTGTATAGCTACTTGAGAAAGGGTTGTTGGAGAGCTTCTTTTCAACAGTCTGGATGTTTAGTGTGGCACCCTTTGGGTGACAAGCGACGCATTCACTCTCAGGTCATAGTCTCTAGTGCGATATCAGTTGCAAACATCCATAAAAAGATACTTCTTCTAAAAAACAGAAAACAAAGATCAAAAATCTTTTTGTCCTCTTGGACCTTTAATCCTTGGAAACCCTTTTCAGAAGGAGAGTTTCGTTAACTCTCGGTTCTACCGCAAACGGTAAGCACCTAAGTCTCTGTTGAGCGAGCTGCATACACCAAACTGCTGGAACCGTCTGTTAACCCTACTCGGATAAAAAAGACAAACATATGTCTCTCCTTATCCCGAACTACGTTTGCTCTGATATTTCGTGCCGGGTGAAAGTACTTAGGCACGAGATACGATATCTCGGCGAGCAACCTTCCCCCGTAACCCATAGTTAGGCGAACTACGTTGACTCTGATTTCTCGTTCCAGACGGGAATACGTAGGCATAGAATTGTTGTGTTCTGTTGAGTCATTTTCTTTTCTTTTCAGACCAGACCTTTAGCGTAGATAGATGTAATCAACCCGTCAGATAAACACAACAAGCATGGATCTCATCGAGTACGATGGACGTGAAGGGTGCTAATACCTTCCCCTTGCGTAACCGACTCCCGAACCCAGACATGGTTGCGATGACCTTGTCTTATACCTTTTCGTCAGGTTTTTTCCGATCATTTCCTTTCCCGTTCTGAGGGATAAATAACGAAAGGTGGCGACTCTTCTATTTTGTCGGCACCTTATTTTCGCAGTAGCGACACTCATTCATCAACAAACCATTCAAATCCATTAAAAAATCACACACAAAATAGATCCAAAGAAAAGTAAGATGAAGAAATGGGATTGAAATTGATAACAGAGAGATTGAGATGATCCGATTACGAACCTAAACCGCGAGCAAATCAGATCAAGCTGAAATAAAGCATTACGTGATTTTCTTTGTTCTTCATTGTTTGTTTCGATTTTAGGGAGATGGGTGTTATCTTGTTTTGCTTTTTTGAGAAAAAAATGAAATTCATTGCTACCGTGATATTGTTGCTCTATTTCGCATCATGGGTGTAAGTAACTTGGACTAGTTTTTGAAAATGAATAAGGTGATGATGTTTTGAGAAATCGTGCCCATGTAATCTTTACCCGAGTTTGGCTTTTGTGGAAACCAGACCCTTTTTATGTTGAAGTTTAGGCTTCATAGCCCGTTTTGGCTTGTGCTATTCTTGTTGTTTCTACCCGAGTTGGGTTCTGCGGAGAGGTGATGGGCCTTTGAGTCCACATGATCCTCTTGATGGATATCTTATTTACACCCATGCTAATTTCACAGTACCCCTCATTGACTTATGTTTTTTGAATTCTTATTTCTTGTTTTTTTTGGTCTTTGATAGGCCCGTTTGAGTCTCATTTGATCCCACTCTTTTCACACTTACTCATGCCCCTCCCCCCCCCCCCCCCCCTCTCTTTTATATTCATTAGTTTTTAAAAATAAAAATAAAAACATTATTTTTTCTCTTTTAATTTCTAAATTTTTTTTTTAAATAGTTCTTAGTATTAATCTTTTGCGTAATTAGTTTTGTGTCTCACCCATTATTTCAATCCATTTATATTAATGATTATTCTAATTTCATTTTCATTTCTTATTTCTTTCTGATTCTCGTTTTTCAATTCTTGGTTCATGAAGTATTTCTATTCACGAATGTCGATTAGTTGAGTTTGTTTAACCTTCATTATTTCAAATCTGTAAAAAATGATCATTGAGATCATTTTCTATACTTTGGGATCGTGATAGGTTATCTTCGATTAATTAACACAAGTCTGTGATTAAGACGAGACCTTCACCTTTTGTTTTCGTGTGGCACGATTACTTTAAAGAATGATTCTGAATATCATTTCTCCATCGTGTTTTAGCGCGAATATAAACTTGCACGACCTTCTATAGTTTGATCTTCATCATAGATCGAGCTACGACGGTTTAACGCTACATTTCGACCTAATTCATTCAATAACAACTAACAACTAACTTTAACAGTCAATATATTCTTGTTTTACATTCTCGTCAATATATCTTGATTTTATTATCCTTGTTCATATACTTGTTAATATTATCTTGATTATACTATTCTGGATATTATCTTGATTATATTGTTATATATCTTGTCATATTATTCACATTGTTCATATGATATTCATATTGTTCATATTTTATTCTCAAAATTTGAAAACACATTAACAATTATCGAAATCTTAAAAGCCTAAATTGATGGACTGTGGTTACTTTTTTGAGAAATGGAACTTGGACTGTATACAGAAACCTAACTTGGAGCTTTTGTCCGACACTTTCTCAAGGCTTAGTTTAGGACACCTCGCACACATACGGCTTCCTCTTGGGCTACCTTACAATGAGACCATTATTTCGTGCAATCCCGTGTAACTTATATGTACCCCGCTCCTATTCTGATGTACGCATTCGTATCTGCTTTAATTGTGGTTTGTTTACTAGGAGCGCCCCTAGGGACTAGCATAAACTAAACCGTTTTCAAACTAATTCTCGATTCGTCGTCGAGCCATTTTCAAACACCCTCTATAAGTCGATTGCTCGTAAGCATTCGCTGGCAACCTATCACACACGCTCGCACATTTCATCATGGTTTTGTTATTAGGAGCACCCCTATGGACTAGTATCGATTCTCACCTCTTTTCAACCAAACCCTCGACTCGTTGTCGGACCATTTTCATCAATTTCTTTCAACCAACTTCTTTGCACATAAATAAAATCAAACCCTTGATCCAACGTCAAGCTCCTTTTGCCTCGTCATCAACCTCTTTTCGTCAACTTATCCGACTCTGTCTTTTTCAAACGCTTTCTTAAACAAAATTCGAAAGAAGAAGATTCTTAGAGTCTAGCATTCCTTAGATCTTCGAATGGATGACTCTTGAGGCGCACGCTTTGGGTTGTCATTCATTCAACCTTTCGTCTCAAAACACTTAATTCTTATTCAATCATTTTCTTAATCAACTTTCAAAAGAGTTGAGTTCTTGGAATCTCGCATTCCTTGGATTCTTGAGTGACAGCTCTCGAGGCACGCCCCTTGGATTTTTTGTTAGTCAATCTTTCGTTTCCAAATCAAACTTCAACTCAATTCAACCCATCTCTTTTCGTGGTCGTCACCACGAACTACAGACGCTGTGATTCTTCATTCTCGTCTGAATGTAATATACGTAGGCACAAGATTGCAATAATCTTGGCAAGCACACTTCCATATTTTTCCGTCATTCCGTGCACAATTCCATCCACCTTTCGTTTCTCCCTATCCTTTCCTGTAGTCGAACTAAGAGCGTTCTGATTCCTCATTCTCGTCAAAATGAGCATACGTAGTCACAAGGGCCCAAATCTTTGTCGAGCACCCTATTTCTAAACCATCCATTTTCCCCTAGCCTCAAATCCTTTTATCTTACCGTTTCGCATTTATCATTGAGAAGAAAATAAACAAGCTTAGCTAACGCTCATTTCAAATTGAACTAAGAGTTTCCCGTTGAGTACAACGTACGTGAGGGGTGCTAATACCTTCCCCTTATGTAACCGACTCCCGAACCCGAAACATGGTTGCGATGATCGTGTTCTTATCTGTCTTCTTAAGGGTTTTCTCAATATTTTCCTTTCCCATCTTTTTAGGATAAATAAAGTTCGGTGGCGACTCTGTCGAACCGCATTCCGCATCTTTAGCGCTAGGGTCGTATGTTTGAATTATATTTTTTGAGGTGTGATAACTTTCCATAAACATTAAAGCGCAGTTGTTGTGCCATCACAACCCTAATCGCATACCTCTTTGACAGCACAACCATTGTGCCGTCATAAACCTCAATGCAACAATATCATACTGTCAAAACACCATGATCGAAAATTCAGTATAATTGATCGACATGTCATTGCTTCGCCATACTAATGTCAGATTCTAAAGCAAATGAACATGGATCAGTCAAAGAAATAATAATCATTACGTGATTGAATGGAAGAAATATAAACAATATATCTAACATACCATCTTTGCATCAGAGTTACTTATATCACATATAAAAATTTGATTAATCATATTTGTGTAACTTATGGACGGTCGATATTTCGCTGGTTCACCATCCTAATGTCGAATTCTGAAGCATAGTCAATATCAATCATCCAAATCGTACATAACCTGATGCCAAAATTCAATTACTCGATTATAATTAATTTATTTTGTGTATTAATCGAATTAAAACATAAAGACAGAAAATAAATAATTATCAGATGCATGGTTTCGTAAGTGACTCTAATACCACTAAAGGGAAATCGCGATCCAAAATGCAGTGGAAAATAAAAAAAATTCCTTTAGTGATCTTCACGAATGGTAATGATCAGTGATAGAACAATTAGGTCTTGTGGAAATGAAACCTTTGATTTTGAATCGAAAGAGTGATCGCGAGCGATGTATGATGAACAACGCCTCTACTCAGTCTACACGAATATATTCCTTTAGTTTCAGTGCTAGATACTACGATTGAAGGCTTTGTATGAGGGAGAAAAGGAGTGAAATACGGTCAGAGTTTCACCAACTGAATTTCATCAAGTTCAAAAAGATTTTACACAAGGGTTATATTTATAGAACCACTTGTTTAGGCTGTAAGCTAACAAAATCAACTTAAGTGCACCATATAATAATAATAACAACAATAATAATAACTATTATTATAATAAACATAGTTTATTATTACTAGTAATTGATCTCGTGCGATGCACAGAAAATAAATTATAATAATGAAAATAAAATTTTAGTTTACAATATTTTTTTTATTGTCATTTTTAAAATTTAAAGTTAGAATGGTTATAATTTTGTCAAAATTACTATTAATTATTTATTAGAGAGAGAAAAATAAATTGAGATGATAAATAATTAAGGGTATTATTGATGAAAGAAAAGTTATTACTTAAAAAATGCCAACAATGATTAACTTCTTCTATAATTAGTTAAAGGTATTATTAGTTAAGAAGGAATTGAGGGAATATTAAACTGAATAAAACCTATTAAAAACAAAATCCCAAAATTATGATTTAACAAATTGTGATGTGTTTAATTAGTACTTGATTTTCTTGGGTCCATATGAAAAAATAGATAAAAGTGTCTCTCTCTCTAATAAGACATATATTCATAAACTATTAAGTTACTAAGTTAGTAACGATTATTTATGCATAAACGAAACAATCAAATAATAATAAAAATAAAAAAGATGAGAGATAATTGTGAAATATATACAACTGCAGATCCTTGAGTTTTGAGAGGGGAAACGTAGTTGGTTCTTCAATGTCCTTTTCAACATTTACTTAAGTGTAAACAATTTGATGTATCTTTTTATAAATGTAACAAATTGCTTCTTATCAAAAGCAATTTTTATATATCAAATGATTCCAAAATTTAGAATTTAAAATTGATCGTACCTTACCAGAAGGGAATCAGTGACCTGCCATGCGTAGTTGATCTGCTAGTTGTCCGCCAAGAGTATGCAAGAGGAGGGGGTGTACCTGAAACACACTTCGATGCCAAAGTAAGTGACGAGCAGAGTGGAAGCAAGTACAGAGAAAGAGTAAGAAAATTGAGTTACCTGACCCTCTAGTGAAGAGGGTATTTATAGTGAGCCCCCAGCACAGGGCCAACGGTTACCTAGCACTGGGATGTGCTGTCAGGCCCAATGTTAGTAACTGATAGGGCTGACGGGCACCGTGAAGACCATCACGTGGTCTTCTCTCTAGAGTAACTGCTCCTCACTATCCGGGATGAGGAAGACCGGATCTCCAGGACGTGGGTAGTTACTTTATAACGTGTCCCTGCGTGAGAGACACATGGAGAACATGGGGCAGGCCCGAGGAGCTCCCTGGGGAAACTGGGCTCTGCCTGCCGAAAGGGGAGAAAGAGGTTGGCTGGCCGGCTGCGAGGGTACTGCCCGACAGTTGGAGGCCTATGCCCGACGGAGGGAGGGTCGTGCCTGACGGGTTAAGCCTCGGCCCAGTCCAGGGTACTGCTTGATTGTGGGTTAAGCCTCGGCCCAGTCCAGAACAGTAGCCCCCAAGTCGTTATTTGCGGTTAGGCGAGCTATGACTTGAGTAGAGAATGGCGTCGGGCGTATTAATCTGTTGGGCAGGATGTAATCATGTCGGCCAGATGGGCGTATGAGAAGGTGGAGCCTGCGGTCGAGGGAAGAATTTGGAGAGACACAGGGAAGATGGAGAGTTATCATGTGTCATCTTGTGATGGCTGCGGGCTAGGCACTTGAGTGCCTAGCAACACTTCGTTTCCCGTGCTAGGGGTATATATATGTTGACCTGACTTGTCTTTTTGCTCAGTCGCTTATTTGCAGCTTCTTAAAATTACAAGACTTCTGCCCGACAACTTTGATCGTTTCTGCTCAACATCTGGGATTTTTCTTCCCGGCGACAACCTCTCAGCATTCATGTCAAGTAAGTTTCTGCATTCTTCCTGGTGTCTTTTGGCTGTTCACGGTGGTGTTTCCGGCGGCCCTATTGGGGGTGCTGGGAATACCATGGGTTTTTCCGGCGAATACGCCGGAGGATCCTTTAAAATTAGGGTAGAGAATGACTGTCCCCGGCCCTTGTGATGAGCGCCCCAGGGAGGATTGAAAGAACTTTGGATGCCCCGAGGACAATAGGATGAATGCCCCGAGCACAAGTGGATGTGTGTGTTGAGGATAAAGGGTGTACTCTCCGGTCTCCTCAGGGGTTAAGATTGCCCACAGCTCGTCTTATGGGCTGTTAGGCAACCACGCCCTTTCACTTGAACTGTGGTGGAAGGATGGATTTGATTTGGCTGTCGAATTCACCAAGTTCCTTTGCTTTTCAGGTATAAAATGGCTGGTCACGCTGAGGAAGAGGTGGAGTGGTATCTATCCGAGGACGAGGAAGGTCGTGAGGACGAAGTCGATCTGGATCCTCCGGAGAGACCTTTAGAGGAATGGGTCGGGGAGGAGCCCTTAAATTATATGTTGAGGTTCATCCTCAACAACTTCGATGTGTTCACGGTGATAGAAGACAGGTTGGTAGGGAGTCCTCGTCAGTTCTGTGCTTGCCGGCCCCGGGAATCTGATCGCATATGCTCGCGGTATGCCGATGGCCGATTCCCGATGTACGAGTTCTCCTTCAAGGAGGTAGGAATGTGAATGCCCTTCCATGGCTTCCAGCAAGGCGTGTTCGACCATCTAATGTTGGCGCCGTCCCAACTTCACCCGAATTCCCTAGCTTTCATTCGAGCATTCAAGATCGTCTGCACCTACCTGGAGCTCGGGGCCACCATCTCGCTATTTTTCTACGTCTTCCACCTGCAACGCCAGACGGGGGCTGGTCGACATAGCTGGGTTTCCCTAAAGCAGGCGACCAGGCTCTTTTGGCCGTACACCAATTCTGTTCGGGGATTTAAAGATTGTTGGTTCGTGGTCATGCCGGTCACGGACGAGGCGTATGAGACCATATTTCGGAGGGAAGTTATAGTCGTGAACGGGCGTCCCGATGACAGTTGTGAGTCCAACTTCCCCTTGACTGGACGGATCTGCATTTTTGTTCGGGTACTAACAATTTCATCTATAGGCCTGGTCAACTAGGCAAGGATGAAAGCTTGGCCTTCCGAAAGCTGGTGGACTTCATTGACCGTCTTCCTCCTCGGAAGTGCGTGTCCCCCGACGGGGAGTATATCCAAGAAGCAGACATGCAAATACGAATGAAGGCTCGATGTATTAACATAAAGGCGCTGCTTGAATGTAGGACGGAGGCTGAGGCTCATCGGCTTCTAGGTAGTTTGGGTACATCCGGGCTGATCTTGTCACTTGTTTTTGATTTTGCTTCTAACCAATTTTCTTGTATTTTTCTTGCAGGCACAATGGGCTTCATGGAGGAAAGAGTGACGAAGTTGATGAACAGGGGTAGTCGTCGTGCTCACGGTCGGGTGTCCGCTGCTCTGAGGGAGCTGTTCGTTGCTTTTTCAGGGACGACATCATCCTCGCGGGGAACTGGCTCCCCGACGCAGCCCTCGGCCCCAAAAAGACGACGGGAGGTCGAGGTTCCTTCGATTGATCTCACGGATGGGTCCCCGGAGCGCGGGTTCGTTCTGCCCCCTGCTGCCTTTGGCCGAATTTCTTTTCGGGGAGGAACGATCCCGGGGTGGCCCTAGAGGAGGCTAAGAGCATATTGACCGCAGGCAAGGAGATCCGGAGGAAGATGCTGTCCGTGGACCTAGCCGTGATGGTGAAGATCTTTGAGACGACCCTCATGCTAAACGAGGAGGGGTGTTCCTCGGAAGACCTGGCTGCTGTCAAGAGTGACCTCGTGGTGTACGAGGAGGTCCGGGCAAAGCTGGCGGCTGACCAAAAGGAATACCAGAAGCAAGACATGCTCCACCGAGAACGCATTGTGGAGTTGGAGAAAGCCCTGAAGGAAAGGGATGAAGAGCTGAAAGGGGTCAAAGGTCGCGTCGCTGAGTTTGAAGAGCTGGTCTCCCCTGCCGAGGAGGAGTCTGAAGAGGAGCGGTTGATATCGTCTAGGAGAGGGCTCGTGGATAAGGTTCGTCAGCTCGAGGGGGATTGTCTGGGAGCCATCGAAGTGGGCTTTAAGCATGTTGTCGACCAACTCAAGCTCGTCAACCCTGACCTGGTGACCGACGGGATTGGTCCCTTTCATCAAATCCAAGACGGTCGGATCGTGGCGCCCGGCGGCTCGGATGAGGAGGAAGAAGACCAAGTTGTCCACGAGGAAGAGGAACACATAGAGTAGGGATGGTAGCCTGCGTGCCCCTTTATTTTTCATTCGGCCTGCATGCCATGTATTTTTCGGCCTGCGCGCCATGTTTCATTCTGACTTTTGGGCCAGTGCCTATTTATTGTAACGTTTTGACTTCTGGGCTTGTGCGCATTTTATGTGTCGCTATTGCGAAAATCGGCGCCGGCTGACAGAAGAGTCGCCACCGTGCGTTATTTATCCCAACGGAGGGAAAGGAAACGCTCGAAGAAAACCTCGCGAAAATGGGAAAGGGTATGGTCATCGCAACCAAAACCTGGGTTCGGGAGTCGGTTACGCAAGGGGAAGGTATGAGCACCCCTCACGTCCAACGTACTCGATGGGATCCACGCTTGCTTGGTTCGTACGGATTACATTTCTATCTAAACTAAAGGATGAGGTCTGAAAAGAAAAGAAAACATGACTCGGCAAAGCATCGCACTTTATGCCTACGTATTCCCGTCTGGAACGAGAAATCAGAGTCAACGTAGTTCGCCTAACTACAGGTGAAGATGGGGGAGGTTGCTCGCTAGGATATCACATCCTATGCCTACGTACTTCCACACAGCATGGAAGATCAGAGCAAACGTAGTTCGGGCCACGTACGACACAAGTTGTTCAAGTGTCTTTTATGAGAAATCTCACCTTAAACAAGGGTTTTCTTATTGTAAAAAGGTTGATGTTTGTTCAAATCTTTTGACGGAAGAAATGAATTAATCTCTGTTATAACCTTTATTAGTGTTTTTCTGTTGTTTTGAAGGAAGAAGAGATGACACTCTACAAATCCTAGGGTTGAAAAAAGGGAATAAAATCTACCCTAATGTTATCATGCATGGGTTAACTCCTAATGTCTATCATGCTCCTCTCTTGCGCAGAGAGAAACAGAGATCCTAAGGGAATAGACGGAAACAGATACAACAGATATATACAATAAAACAGTAAAATGCATGGATGCAATAATACAAGCGATGCAAGGGAGTCTCACTCAACCTCGAACCTAGAAAACAATAGGCAAAAGTGAACAAAATTCACTTTCAACCCAGCAAGTTAAACAGCAAACAATACAGTCCGGGAAATTCACACAATACATCAAAATTAAAACAGCTAAAACTAAACAGCAAAGCAGTCTTCATCAGCAACTGACTTCATCTCCAGGCTTCACCTTCAATCTCCCAATGGCTTTTCTTCAAGTCCTACTCTCCAAGCTGAGGAATCAATCACAAGAATAAGCTGGGTGTTAAGCAATTAGTTGACCACCAAGGGTGGCAAACATACTGCTAACAACACATAGGATATTCTCTCTCAAGAGTTCTATCTCTTAGACACTATCACCAAGCCTTCCAAAGGAAGGGGGTGGGTGTCTTAGAGAGACTCTACATCACAGAGAAGAATGGAGGCAGACAAGACCTTCCATGTTTATGAATCAAGTTTGCTACTCTAGAGCTCTGCCTAATTCCTAGATCCTAGAAACTTCATCAGCTGCCAGCAAGAGATACTCCTCATCAACTCTGGAAGTTGGTCTTCATTCTCTGATCTTCACATGGGCTTCATCACCACAGTCTTCAGCTCAAACCCCAAGTCTCAAACAAACCCAATACCCCGCACAGACAAAAAGTAACCCTAAAGAGGGCACACCACACAGTCAATCAGATATAAGCAATATACTAATAGCAGTAGGGGAAACCTAATATTTTCTAAGGGATCTATCTTATACCCATAACCCCTATAGTCCCATACCCCAAAATCAAATCAAAAACCCTAAAAGAAATGATATATCTCACATATGCTCACTTAAAACCCTAATTTTCATCATTCTAATCTCACCTAATCAAGTCACCTAAAAATTAATCCTAAAAATATGAATTAAATCCTATATACAAGTTGAAGACCTAAACTAATCACCCTAAAAAGAATGAACCCTAAATCTAAAGGGAACTAATAGAACTAAAATCAACAAATTTGAGTACTAAACTAAATCCATTAAAAAGCTATCTACAAGAAAATACACAAAAAATATCAAAACAAAATAAAATGCCATTTTTATTATCTATTATTTTTTTTAACAAAAATATGAATCTACCACAAAAAGAACCAATCAAAAATAAGCTATTTTCAATTTTTTATGATTTTTTAAAGGTCAAAGAAAATTAAAGAAAATAAAAAACACAAAATATGAATTAAATGGGGAGGGGGTGTTATAAGCAGACGCGCCCAGTTATTATCTCCAGATGGGCCAGGGAAATGGGGGCGCGAATATCAAATGCATTAGGCCCAGTACGCTTCAGAAAATCAATTGAAAAATAAAAGAAAAAAAAACAAACTCTCGGTGTATTTAGCAACGAATTCAAGTGTTATTCCATTGGGCTTATCAAAAGGGGGTGGGGATAGCGTAAGTTGGATCAGGCCCATGGTGGTGCGTTTAATGAAACGCATCGTTTCATCTTCAGATGTTCCCTCCATTTCCAAATTGAATTGCAGCCGTTGGATGAGTCTAATGAGTCAACAATTAATCCTAATCTGACGGACCTCCATCATCTTCTTCCCCATGAAACCCTAGAACCTGCAAATCTCCTTCCATGCAGCCATGCTTCTCCTCTCTGTTCTCCCTCCTCACTCAACCAAATCCTTCGATCCCAAAACCAAAAATGGCCTACTCAAAGCCCTCTACAAGATCCTATACTTGGATTCTCCTGAAACTCACTCCATGATTCAACCCGATAGCTGGAACCTTAGGGCACCAAGAATTGCACCTGATATGCATGGTTATGGTTCTTGCTCAAACTACCCTAGAATGATCTATGGATTATGCTGAGTATTCTAAGCTAAAAAACTAACATTATCTTGCCCTAATCCATGAGTTCTCGATCTTGAAAGATTCATCACCGTGAATCAAACCTTCTCTAATGGCCATAACAGATTGTGCACATATTCCTCTACCTAAACCTAACACTTTTACACTAATAATCTAACCTAACAACACCTAATTATGGAGATAGAAATGAAATCACCAACCTACTTAGTAGCTATGGCAGAGGTGGTTACAGATGGATTCAATGCTTGAAATCCTTTGAAAGTGATCCTTGCTTGATGAAGAGCTTTCTGTTTGCTACAATGGTGATGATGAGTGCTTGTAGAAGGAGATTCGAGCCTGTTATGGATCTTGCAATTTCAAACCCTAGAGCTTCAATCTTCCATGGATGTGCCTATGAGCTTGCTTGTTCACACTCACTATCTTCAATGGATGATGGATGAAGAAAAAGAATGAACAGAATTGGTGTAGATTGAGGATTTTCACACTTTCTTACAATGGAAGCAACAATGGAATTCTCTCTCTTCTCTCCCTCTTTTCACCAACCCCCTTGCACCAATGATCCACACTCATTATATAGAGAATGATGGACAGATCTAGAAGTTTCTGGATGCTTCTAGGATGATTCTAGAATGTGGTGGAAAGTTCATGAAATTCTCATGTAATGACATATTGAAACATATCATCTCATGCATACACCCTTCTAAACTTGTGCTAAAATCTCCTCTCATGAGTTATTGAAATGGTATGTGAGCTCCTTGCCTTGAAATTTCACTTATGCCAAGTTTTCCATACTTGCCTTATTATGCAATTAACAAAAATACAAAGCAAGTCCCAAATATAACCCCTAACTCAAAAAAGTGGCTGAACCAATGTCTTTAAAATGATGTTGGGATTCAATTTGGTATATTGGATGACCCATTTTGGATTTGTAGATCTCTCAAACCAATTTTTCATTTCAACTTTTTCAACTTATATGCCTTTTTTAGGTCATTTTTCACCAACTTTGGTCAAGTCTTGTTCTATGCATTTCCAAACTTCCATGACCTCTTTTCTAGACTTAAAATGACATTTTAAGCAACTTTGATGTTGTGAAGTTTTTCATTTGAAGCTTCCTTGTATGAGTTTTAGGCATAGGCTAAGAATGACCTGTAATTCTCAGATGACCAAAATACCCTTTGCTTGCCAAGACCATAAGTAGAGTTCCACAAATCATATGAAGGCATACCATACCTTACTAGAAAGCTAAGACAATAAGGAACAACTCTCATGTTGACCAGAAAATCATTTGAAATCTCCTTGAAGGGTAAACGTTGCTTGGAATATAAGTAACTTTCACAGACAAAATTTCAGATACCCCAGATGGCCTGTAACTTGCAAGGACCATAACTTGAGTTCTATAAATCTCCTTAATGTCTTCCACCACTCAAATTAAAGGTATTGATATCCTCTACAAGTTTCTTGCTGACCAAGGATCCATTTGAAGCTTTCATTTTGACTTATCTTGCTTTGAAGTTTGACCTAAATCAGGGGATTTTACACAGAAACCCTAATTTAGAAACTCCTCTTCTCCTTGACTCTTCTTGATTTTTCTTTAGCACAACATCATATCCATATCCATATAGCAAATAATGAATCCCACATTCTTCAAATGATCCTTGATGCCCTTCAAAACAAGTCTTTGACCTAGGATTGACCTGGTGTTGACCCTAGTTGACTGACTTCAACTGAAGCTCTTGCAATCATTCCAATGACTTGGTTCTTCTTCAAAATGACCACATAGGCTCTTCATAACATCCATACACACCTCATGCTCTTGGCTCATAGCTCACACTTCCTGTGATGATCCCCAACTAGCCTCAAGATAGGAGAGAACTCACTGATCAACCTGTCAACACTTCAAAGCTCAAATTCTTCTCTGATGACCTGAGTAGTCTTGAATATGCATGAAACCCTTGGATATGCCTCTTGAGATAAGAATAGAACTTGATCCCCTGATTAAGATAGCTTGCTTATGCTATGCAATGCAGATGAATACACTATGTACATGATGACAATGCAAATGATTATGCAATTGAAACATAAACCTAGGTTAGAAAAGGTTGGGCAAATTTTAGGGTGCAACATTATGGATTTTTTGTTTTCCTTTGTTTATGTGTGTGCTCGATTATGCATAATTTATATTTCTGTTCGTTTTGTATGTTGGCTCGCATGTTTGCTATGCTTAACGTATACGTTTGCTAAGTTGGTAGTGGTAGCTCGACATCTGTTGGGCCCGGTAGTGTAGGGAACTGGCCAGTTGACCGGGGTGGTTACCTGGTCGGTTACGGGGGTGGATCATGATCGTGGACCAGTCCCCGCAGCGTGAACGTCCCATCGCGAGTTGGGTGTTCTGCCGATCTTGGTACTACGGCGGCGACTCTCAGTCGAGGGGGTTGCCGTCGAGCAGAGTGTTCTTCCCGCACATATGAAGGGCAGGCGCTAGCTATTTTGTTAATTCCGAGGAAACGCGGTTGTACCATGCCGCGCTCCTGTGGCCGTGAGGATGGTTCTCGCGGGCAGTGTTTAATTGTAGTATTTTTTAGCTTTTCAATGTTCCATGGTGTTGCACCTCAAACTAAGGAGATTTATTTCGGAATCGAGTGGAGTTTATTCTCATTCTGTTGGTCCAGTCCGTGCTGGTATTTTCGGTGACATTTCGGTGTTCGCTCGATCTTTCCGTTTTTATTTACTACTTTACAGTTCTTTTTTTTTATTAATAGTTTTCTAGATTTTATTTTACTAATTCTTAGCATAGATTTTTTTAATATTAATAGTTTAGAACTAGATTTTTTGTTTAGAATTAATTTAGTTTAATATTATTTAGATTGGTTTAGGTTTCAATTAATCATTAGATATTAGAATTTAGATTATTTATTTACTTATTAGAATATTAGTGTTTGGGTTATTTAGAATTAATTAAGTTTAGTTTAGAATATTATTAATTAGTTATTATTAAGTTAGTTTTAGAATTAGCTTAGCTTTATTTATTTAGTTAGGAGTTGATTTTATTAGTTTTAATTATTATTTTCGTTTTAATTAGCTTTAATTGAGTCAGCATTTATTTTAACTATTAATTAATCCACCATTCCATTAATCAGGGCTCGTTATCAGCATCAAAGTTTACTTTAATCAAGATTAACAAATCATTTGTAGCTGCCACGCGTCGTCATTCTGCATATAAATACACTATTCATCATCCCCAACATTTCAGAATCTTAAACCTAGCCGCTACCACTGTTCATCCTCTTTCTTTTCAACTTTGAAAACCCAGATCGTCATTCTCAACCAAAAAAACGCAGAAATAGTAGCCACACATAACATCCATCTCCTTCATCACCATTCTCACCATCACCAGAAATCTTCGAACCTCAACATCACCATTATCAAGCTCCACCGAACTTTCTCAAACTCCATCAACAACCAAATCGCAACCCTTACATTAAACTTCACTAAAACTTCCGAAAATTCAACATCATCTCCTTCAGAAACCAACACCGCCATCTTCTGTAACACCCTTCTAAACCCTGCAAATAATATATGCATAATCAGAGTAAAAGTTAACATGCATCCATAAAAGGGCATCACACAAAACTTGCACCACATTAAAACAATCTGTCATGCTCATAAACACCTTTCCATTTAGCAGCGGATTCATTAATCAAAATCCTTTAAAAGAAACATTTACTTTCATCATATAAAATCAACATCTCTAGGCACTAAGGCCAACATCTCATTATCTCAATTACTCCAATAAGAAAACATAACTTAGGTTACATAATGTAATCCTAAAACATAAGCAATCGATCCCCGTGTTACACGACCAGAGCATGACTCGACCCATAAATAATTACTAAACCGCTACACACGTAGCGACCTCGAACTACAAGCAGAACTTCATAAAGGCCTCCAGCAACCTAATCTGCAATGCCTCATAGAGCATTATAAAACAGCAGAAGGGTGAGAAATATTAGCATAATAATCAAAGCATAAAATCATGTATACATAGGTATCATATAATTAACTCCCTATTTCTCACCACAATTCAACTCATAGTCATTTACATCGTCACTTATATATATATACAACATGAATATTCACCAAGCATTTTACATCATGCATACATCCACAATTCCACAATCTTAACATTCACACGTAAGCATCTCTTCATGCACGCTTCATAAGTATTCAACAAACATCTCATTCACATGCATACTTCATATATCAATGACATTATACAATGTGACTCAACAACTCAATGCAACTCAATGCAATGCGGTACCGACTTCCGTTATCATTTTTCGGTTTTTACATTAAACCGGGTCCACTCTTCTAGACCGATAACTCGTTATCATTTTTCGGTTTTTACATTAAACCGGGTCCACTCTTCTAGACCGATAACAACAAAGGCCCGTCCTCTAAGCCTTCAAACCCACTCTTCTAGGTTTGGGACAAGCCACTAGTTTCCACGAAACTAACAGACATTGCCTCTTGACTAAATGATGCATGTACAATCAGCCACAACAAATGCACTTAAGACCGACATCTTAATATCATGCATTCAAATAATTCATCTCTTCAAGAATTACATTATGATTGCACACACAACATATTCACATAACATTCATCGATGTATTCATAATTCAACACTATCACCACATTATCACTCAGAATGCACACATATCCACGATATGTTCTCATGCATTCTTCACAGTTATCAAACAATGCACACATATCCACGATATGTTCTCATGCATTATTCACATTTAATCACATACATACAATATGCATTTACAACATCTACCAAGCAATGCACACATATCCATGACATGTTCTCATGCATTCTATTCATACCACCATATACCAACAATATACATTCACAATTCAATATCATCACCGCATTATCAACAATGCACACATATCCACAATATGTTCTCATGCATTCTCAAGTAATTCATCATACAAGAATTACATCATGCTTACACGCATAACACATTTACCACACAATGTACATATATTCACGATATATTCTCACGCATTTTTCATACATAATCGCATCCAATCAATACAAACATCATATTTATCAAACGATGCACGCATATCCATCAATATGCTCTCATGCATTCTTCATGTATCTTAACATACAACCGCATATAAACAATATACATCCACAATACATTTTTGTATTATGTTTATTATTCATCTCATGCCATTTCATACAAGGTATACATGTCACAGTACCAATAATACAATTATAAGCTATGCACACATATATCCACAATGTTCTCATGCATACTTATTACCTAATTGTACACTACATCAAACCTTCACAAACTCATCAAATAATACGCACATTACCATTATTAAATAATACACACATAATCATTATCATGTTCTCATGTATTTATAATCGATCTGATTAATACTCATACCACAAATCTAGGATTCACGCCCAAAGGCTACCCACAGCACATATCATCACCATGGATCACATACTTATTCATATCATAGAGGTATTAACCTATGTGAATCAACCAAACAATCACCACATGAACAACACAATAAAAAAAGAATGCTGTCTGATTCGCCTTCATTCGCCTGGCGAACCCTCGCAGCGAATACTCGCTGGACCTTCGCCCGGCGAACTCCCCAGCGAGCGAAGTCAGTAGCTACTGACTTGGTTCGCCACCATTCGCCAGCATGCTCGCCCGGCGAACATTCGCCAACAACCATTCGCCTGGCGAACCCTCCAACGAAGTCCACTGGGACTTAATCATATTTATTCGCCAGCATTCGCTGGGCTTCGCCCGGCGAAGCTTCGCCTTCACTCGCCTGGGGAGAGCCAGCGAACCAGCGCAGAACAGAACCCCATTCTGTCTTCTCCCTTTATCCCACCATCAACCAACCACTTAATCATCAAAATCAGCTCAAACAACATACCCTCATGTTACCCGACTATTCTACGGCATTATTTCCAAGTTTCAACCGATTAAATCATCATTCTACCGATTAATCCAACTTGCCCTAAAATGGAAAGTGATGAAAAACATCCACAAACCCAAACCCAACATACATAATAGCATACAATGATTAAATAGCAATGTTTCTCACCCTTACCTCGATTAATCGGAGCTTCGAAATTGGTTCTTGAAGATTCTCCAAGCTTTTTCCCTTTTTCCTCTTCATTTCTCCTCTTCTTCTTTCTTTCTCTTTTCTTTCTTTCTTTCTATCTTTCTCTTTCTCTCCAATCCCCTTTTTATATCCTTTTATTTCTTCTTTTTTTCCTTCCTCTCTATTATTTTCTTTCCATTCCATTTCTCTCTTCACAATTATCTCATTTTATCATTAATTAGAAAATATCTACTAAGCCCACCTTATTCCACCAAATAGAATAAATTAGTTAAATCCATTAACTCATATTAAATAAATCTCATAACTTATTTAAATCAGATAAACCACCTAAACCAATCCATTAGTACAATTAATCAGTTATCGAAAATTGGGTTGTTACAACCCTCCCCCACTTTAGGAATTTTCGTCCTCGAAAATGTTATCTGATCCAAACAACTCTGGATACGACTCTCGCATTCCAATTCTTCCAAATCCAATTCTCCCATAACTACTTCCACCAAAGGAATCTCTATACTTCGAAGTTGTTTCTTATCAACAACTAGAACTAGCCACGCCTCCGAAGTCAAATTCTCTCTCACTTGTACACCATCCACCTGAATCAATGTACCTCTTCAACTTAGACATATGAACACCTCATGCAATCCTCTCAAGCGACAGCGGTAAAACAGTCTAACATGCTATCCGCCTCACGCTTCCGCTGCGCTACTCTGATACAGATCAACAAAACACAGGGTGCTCACGAGACTTCAAGCTCGACCAACACCAATTACTACCATAACTCAAAACACGGCCTTACTTGGATTCTTTGATCGTTTCCATCGTCCCTTGCACGGTCTTTGATCCGAGTACAACACTCCCGTTGGACATGCAACGACACAAAGGAGTCATACCCTCTTACCCATCGAACTTCATACGATGTTGTTTCTGATACGAAATGGCAACAATTATTGTAGGCAACTCCATCAACGACAATTAACTACCCTTAGATCCATCTTGGTCCAACACACAAGCTCTCAACGATTCCTCTTCATACTGGATAGTTTTCTTCGTTTGTCCATGCCATTCACAGACGCTAGTCAGAGTTCATCTTCAACATGGCACCCAACCGCTTTCACAATCTTTCCCATAATCTTAACAAAAAACTTGAGTTCCCATCTAACAGAATGATTCATCTTCACTGGTAGGCAACGAGTTACTCTTGTTAATCCATTCTTAACTGTCCAAATCGGATCATACTTCCTCAAATTCATCAGAAAACCCGGCACAAAGCCCATGGGAATACTATCCCATCCCACTCGAAATACTCAACAGTTGTATCAGATCCAACCATCTCTAATGTCCACACTTCAATTCCCAGCAAGTCTAATCAACATATACAAACTCAATCAATTCCTTCTCCATCTATGGCTATCCAAAACTATTTCTCAAATTCGGTCGCATCTTCCTAGTACCTGCACGGATACTCCATCTTTCTCGATGTACTCCTCCCTGAGTACTCTTATCCAACTCACACTATTCATAATACACACTTCATCACGACATCTCACAATACCATTTCCCTTAATCCGAAAATAAGCCCTCTGACTTTTATCCATTAAATTCAATTAATCTATCAACTCAACTCAGAATTCCGATTTCCTCGAACCTCATCAGAATACCAAAATTCAATCTCAACATCCAAGGCTCAACTCCATAAGAAGTCTCTTCACAGGCCGAACTCATATCTGAATTTGCTTAATCAGTTCTAACTTCCTTACCATCTTCATTAGTGTATACCAAAATTCCCGATTCGATATCTTAGCTACCACTTGGTCTCATCCGAATGGTAATTTAACCAAAACCATACTCCTTCAGGAGTTCCAATTACTTCTCTGTCTCATATTTGACTCTCTCTCAAATAAAAGAAATACCTTAAGGTCAGTAACCATCTCAAATCTCAACTAAACAATTGAGGCTTCCAAACTCCGGTACAAACACACAACAGCAACCCACTCCAAATTACTTGTCAGATAATCCCTCTCTGTACTTTATATTGCCTTCAAGCATAACCAAAACTCATTAATGTTGTACTTAACACATCTCTTAATCATATCAACAAAGTATCTCAAAACACAACGACAATCCTGTCGGACTTGGCAAAACCAATACACGAACTGTTGACAGCTTTCTCAAAACTCTTTGAACTTTCTTCACAGTAGTACATCACTGCCTCTTCCCCAATACTAATAACTCAAGTTCCCGACGCTCAACATGAACCCCTATACTCTCCGAACATATCCAAACACCATCGGTTACATAACCATTGACTCTCTCAATCAAGTGTGGAAAATCATTATATCAAACGGATACTCAGCTGTGAACTTATGGTGATAACACAAACCGCACTCTCCGCGCTTACCATAACATCCAAACATTTTTCGCCAATAAATACTTAATTCCATGTCACTACTTTCCCATCACATAGAGAACTGTAATATCTTCCAACGCTTCTAATCTTGCGTCATTCCAAATTACGGTTTTCCGTTACGACAAAATCACGGAAACAACCCTTCCACACTTAAAGGTCATCCAATACCTCTCCAACTCTTGAAATGCTTAAGGGTCCAATTATACCAACCATGTATTCCACATCTCATTTCCTTTAGTAATCACTAGAAGTCATTATCCACCCTTATACTCAACTCCACAATCTGTTGTCGTAGCACACACACCAGACATAATTCTCAACACTACTCAATCAATTTAATTCTTCGACTGTCCAAACAGATATAATTAGTCAGCAAAACCACCATCTTCCCACTTTCATTAGCACCCCGAATTCCCATCAAAATTAACCATCTCCTCACTGTCTCGTGCTGACTCATCAACACACTTCTTAAGCACCTGGCTTAGCTCCAAACAATTCTCTGCTCACGCCACCTAAGCTTGCAAGACACGTCCATCCCATCCAACAGAACTCCAACTACTATCAACAAGAGATTAAGGGTGATCAGTTCCTCAATTTGTCAATAGGCAGCTGAAAATCATGATGGAGTATAGACTATCTTTACCAAACCACAAGAGTGTTAACCACCCACTGAGCTACAACTTCTACACCTGCAGCATCTTGGAGAAGCACAACTTCTCCCCCACTTAGATCATTCCCACTTCTCCAGACAAGGTTAAGCAACAACATGTATCGACAGTGTTTTCACACACATGTCGCATACAAGGGAACAAATAACATTAGACAACTTGGCCGGACGGACCGACCTGCTCTGATACCACTAATGTAACACCCTTCTAAACCCCGCAAATAATATATGCATAATCAGAGTAAAAGTTAACATGCATCCATAAAAGGGCATCACACAAAACTTGCACCACATTAAAACAATCTGTCATGCTCATAAACACCTTTCCATTTAGCAGCGGATTCATTAATCAAAATCCTTTAAAAGAAACATTTACTTTCATCATATAAAATCAACATCTCTAGGCACTAAGGCCAACATCTCATTATCTCAATTACTCCAATAAGAAAACATAACTTAGGTTACATAATGTAATCCTAAAACATAAGCAATCGATCCCCGTGTTACACGACCAGAGCATGACTCGACCCATAAATAATTACTAAACCGCTACACACGTAGCGACCTAGAACTACAAGCAGAACTTCATAAAGGCCTCCAGCAACCTAATCTGCAATGCCTCATAGAGCATTATAAAACAGCAGAAGGGTGAGAAATATTACCATAATAATCAAAGCATAAAATCATGTATACATAGGTATCATATAATTAACTCCCTATTTCTCACCACAATTCAACTCATAGTCATTTACATCGTCACTTATATATATATATATATACAACATGAATATTCACCAAGCATTTTACATCATGCATACATCCACAATTCCACAATCTTAACATTCACACGTAAGCATCTCTTCATGCACGCTTCATAAGTATTCAACAAACATCTCATTCACATGCATACTTCATATATCAATGACATTATACAATGTGACTCAACAACTCAATGCAACTCAATGCAATGCGGTACCGACTTCCGTTATCATTTTTCGGTTTTTACATTAAACCGGGTCCACTCTTCTAGACCGATAACTCGTTATCATTTTTCGGTTTTTACATTAAACCGGGTCCACTCTTCTAGACCGATAACAACAAAGGCCCGTCCTCTAAGCCTTCAAACCCACTCTTCTAGGTTTGGGACAAGCCACTAGTTTCCACGAAACTAACAGACATTGCCTCTTGACTAAATGATGCATGTACAATCAGCCACAACAAATGCACTTAAGACCGACATCTTAATATCATGCATTCAAATAATTCATCTCTTCAAGAATTACATTATGATTGCACACACAACATATTCACATAACATTCATCGATGTATTCATAATTCAACACTATCACCACATTATCACTCAGAATGCACACATATCCACGATATGTTCTCATGCATTCTTCACAGTTATCAAACAATGCACACATATCCACGATATGTTCTCATGCATTATTCACATTTAATCACATACATACAATATGCATTTACAACATCTACCAAGCAATGCACACATATCCATGACATGTTCTCATGCATTCTATTCATACCACCATATACCAACAATATACATTCACAATTCAATATCATCACCGCATTATCAACAATGCACACATATCCACAATATGTTCTCATGCATTCTCAAGTAATTCATCATACAAGAATTACATCATGCTTACACGCATAACACATTTACCACACAATGTACATATATTCACGATATATTCTCACGCATTTTTCATACATAATCGCATCCAATCAATACAAACATCATATTTATCAAACGATGCACGCATATCCATCAATATGCTCTCATGCATTCTTCATGTATCTTAACATACAACCGCATATAAACAATATACATCCACAATACATTTTTGTATTATGTTTATTATTCATCTCATGCCATTTCATACAAGGTATACATGTCACAGTACCAATAATACAATTATAAGCTATGCACACATATATCCACAATGTTCTCATGCATACTTATTACCTAATTGTACACTACATCAAACCTTCACAAACTCATCAAATAATACGCACATTACCATTATTAAATAATACACACATAATCATTATCATGTTCTCATGTATTTATAATCGATCTGATTAATACTCATACCACAAATCTAGGATTCACGCCCAAAGGCTACCCACAGCACATATCATCACCATGGATCACATACTTATTCATATCATAGAGGTATTAACCTATGTGAATCAACCAAACAATCACCACATGAACAACACAATAAAAAAAGAATGCTGTCTGATTCGCCTTCATTCGCCTGGCGAACCCTCGCAGCGAATACTCGCTGGACCTTCGCCCGGCGAACTCCCCAGCGAGCGAAGTCAGTAGCTACTGACTTGGTTCGCCACCATTCGCCAGCATGCTCGCCCGGCGAACATTCGCCAACAACCCTTCGCCTGGCGAACCCGCCAGCGAAGTCCACTGGGACTTAATCATATTTATTCGCCAGCATTCGCTGGGCTTCGCCCGGCGAAGCTTCGCTTTCACTCGCCTGGCGAGAGCCAGCGAACCTGCGTAGAACAGAACCCCATTCTGTCTTCTCCCTTTATCCCACCATCAACCAACCACTTAATCATCAAAATCAGCTCAAACAACATACCCTCATGTTACCCGACTATTCTACGGCATTATTTCCAAGTTTCAACCGATTAAATCATCATTCTACCGATTAATCCAACTTGCCCTAAAATGGAAAGTGATGAAAAACATCCACAAACCCAAACCCGACATACATAATAGCATACAATGATTAAATAGCAATGTTTCTCACCCTTACCTCGATTAATCGGAGCTTCGAAATTGGTTCTTGAAGATTCTCCAAGCTTTTTCCCTTTTTCCTCTCCATTTCTCCTCTTCTTCTTTCTTTCTCTTTTCTTTCTATCTTTCTATCTTTTTCTTTCTCTCCAATCCCCTTTTTATATCCTTTTATTTCTTTTCTTTTTTTTCCTTCCTCTCTATTATTTTCTTTCCATTCCATTTCTCTCTTCACAATTATCTCATTTTATCATTAATTGGAAAATATCTACTAAGCCCACCTTATTCCACCAAATAGAATAAATTAGTTAAATCCATTAACTCATGTTAAATAAATCTCATAACTTATTTAAATCAGATAAACCACCTAAACCAATCCATTAGTACAATTAATCAGTTATCGAAAATTGGGCTGTTACATCTTCCACACCAACACACTCACTTTGTCCACCATTTTCATACCCATACGAAACTTCAAACTTAACCCATCGATTTCAAACCATCAATTTGCGTCTCACTCAAATATGCAACTTCAACAACCCGTTAATCTTCTTTGCAAGTCACCCATATCTTCAACTTCAGAAACTTACTCAATGAAAACCAAACTCAAAACCCATATACCCAGATTTCAACAACAACCTCACAACTCCTTCGATCTCCGCCAATGAATACCATCGAACCCTCCATCTTCTTCTCTTCCAGAACAAAACCCTCAACCCATTCTCAAAGAATCTCCATCTCCATCCTCTTCTCCAATAAATTTCCACTACCATCTCCAACCACCCTTCAAACCTCTTTCAACTCATCCTTCTCAACTCACTCACTCAACTCCAACACTCAACCACCTTTAAAACCCAAACGAAACCCCAATCGTTTTCAGTTCTAAACCGCACAACCACGACAAACCAGTTTCTTCACATCTCCAAAACAAGCTTCAAACCCATTTGAACCAAACCCATTTTCTCTGAAACCCACACCAAAATAAAATCAAACAAATCCTTAACACAAACACATCATCATCATTTACAACCTCAACCCGTTTTTGTACTTCATCGTGACTGAAGCATAAACAAACACGGAGATGAGTTTGGATTTGGAATAGAACAAAGAATTGAGAGAGAGAGGCGCGGGACCGAAAGAGTGAATAGATAGGAGATTGGGTTATGAGAAGTGAGATGGAGTTAGGGAAATGACGAGCGAACAAGGAGAAGGAGTCTCTCTTTTATGGTTTTCTTGCTGATTGTGAGTTGGGCTCAGGGGCCCATCTGTTTTATTTTTGGATTGTACCCCCCACCGTGTTTCACATACCCTCTTTCTCTTTTTCTTTTTCTTACTGATATTATTGGTTTGCTGTTGATGGGTTTAAAGCCCGTGTTCCTCTTTTAGACTTCTCATTCACTGTTTTAATTCACAAACCCTCCCCTGCTTTTTTTTAAAAATGTTTAGGAAATTGTAAATTATTTTTTATATTCATTTTTAGTTTTTTAAATATTTATTATATATTTAGTTACTGTTATTATTATTATTATATATTTTGTTTATAGCTTTATTTTATTTTATATATAGTTTCTATAATATTAGTATATTTAGGGTTACATATATATTATTTCTTAAGTTTTAATTTTATTCAATTTCTTTTAGGAATTTTAATTCTATTTTCTTTGTAGAAGTTGGATTTCATTTTCACTTGTCATTGGACTTTTTATTCCATTTCACTTGTTTTGGTCGATGACGACATTTTCTTAATTCATTACCAGTCAAATTATTAATGAATAATGTTGGATCGGAGACCACCTCTTTTCTCTCCTCTTTTCTTCTTCTTTTCGATTTTATTTTGACTTTCTGTGATCGATGAAGTCTTGTATCTGCAAGACGAGATCACATTCTGTTTTGGTCCGTGCGACACGATTCAATTGGAGAATGATCCTCAATATCATTTCTCTATCTTGTCCATAGCACGGATATCAATACGCGACCTCCTATAGTTTGACTTCCCTTATAAGTTGAGCTACAACGGTTTAACGTCACATTGGTCCCGATTCGAAACACCATCAATAAGGATCAAAGAGGACAAGCTTGAAAATGAGCACGCGCGCAAGATCAAGGGTCAACAGAACCACTCCGTTCGGTAACATCTTTCTAATTCACTCATTTTTAATCAACCGTCGAGCGTTGTGAGTAAGCGATAGATACGTGGGAAATGATGAGTGGGAAGCCTCTTCACATTCATCTAGAGTGTTTAGTATATGTCCTTTGGACGATATGCGACGCATTCGCTCCTACGTCTTAGGATTTTACGCGTGCGTCCGATTCCTTCCCGTTTAGGCGTTTCAGGCCTAGGATCTATTTATCTCGCCCCCGTGCGGTTGAGACTCTTTTCTCTCGCCCCTATGCGATTGAGACTCCTTTTCTTTCGCCCCCGTGTGATTGAGACCCCTTTTTCTCTCACCCACGTGCGATCGAGACTCTTTCCTATAGTTGGCTGAACTATGGCTACTCTGATTTCTCATACCAGGTGAGAATACGTAGGCATAGGATTGCGATAATCCTAGCGAGAACTTTTCCCTCTTCCCTTTAGGTTCCCCATACCTTTTAACCCATGACATACTACGTTCGTTCTATCGCAAACAGGTAACGCGTAAGTCTCCAATGGTCGAGCAACAATACACCTAACTGCTAGAATGTGTGCGCTAGTATCGTCTACCTTTTCTCTCGCTCCCCGTGCGATCGAGAACTCCCCATTTTCCCGTAGTTAGCCTGAACTACGTTTTGCTCTGATTTCTCATACCAGATGAGAATACGTAGGCACAAGACGACGATGTCTTGGCAAGCAATCCCCCCATAGTTTCCCGAACTACGTTGACTTTTACTTTCCCATTGCACGAGGGAATACGTAGGCATAGGGCGACGATGTCCTATCAAGTCAGTTCTTTCTCTGTTTAGCAGAAGCCTTAGATAGTTTATTTTTCACCCATATACTAGACAATAAGCGTGGATCCCGTTGAGTACAACGGACGTAAGGGGTACTCATACCTTCCCCTTGCGTAACCGACTCCCAAACCCAAGACTTGGTTGCGATGACCTGTCTTTCCCTTTTTCGTAGGTTTTCCCTTATCGTTTCTTTTCCCTCTTTTGGGATAAATAACAAACGGTGGTGTTGCACCCCAAAATTTTCCCAACCTTTTTCTTTAACTGGCTTTTGTTTCATTGCATTCGTAGCGTTAGCATTTGCATTTCATTACTCATTTCCAGGGGATTGAGAGAGGTGTGCCTAGAATGAGGAGGTTATCTAGTTTCCAAGCCTAAGCAAGAGGTATTATTCAAGCTATCAAGTGCTTATTATCATCAGAGGAATGTTAAAGCTCACTGAAGGAGTGGATGGTTAAGATTGGTTGTATCTCCTATCTTGGGGGTCAATTGAAGGTTATCAGATGATATTAAGTCCATGGTCATGGATGGAGAATATTATGGAAGCTCATTAAATGCCTTAAGGGTCATTGAGGAGCTTTTTCAAGTCATCGTATTAAGTGCAAGAGGCCACAGCCAAAGATGATGCAGTTAGGGTTTTCATTTGGTCAACCCCAAATCAACTGTGAGATTAAAGGAGATTAAGACTCAATTCCAAGTCTTTATGATCATGGAATGTTTTGTTGAGATGTCTAATATATCATTTCTAGATCAATTCATCAAGAATCAAGAGTGTGAGAAGTTGCTAAGCTAGGGTTTCTAAGCTTTTCAGTGTAAAATCCCTTGTTTAGTGTCGAACTTCAAGACCACATATCTCAAAATACAAATTTGATCTCATCTTGACCCTAACATGAAACTTGTAGAGCATGTTCTTAGATTTCTTTTGAGTACTAAAAGTCATTCATATGAATTCTAGAACTCAAGTTATGAAGATGGCAAGTTACAGGTCATCAGATGAATGTGATTTTGGTCAACAAAAGTCAAACAACTTCCAAGACATTTTTGACCCAGAAGGATGTTTCTCCTTACTTTGACCCAAACATGAAAGTTATTCCTTATGATCTTAGATTTCCAAAAAGTACTAGAAGTCCTTCATCTGATTTGTGGAGCTCAAGTTATGAAGCTTGCAATGCAGGGGTATTTTGGGAAACCTTGATTACAGGTCATTTTGATTATACGTCAATTTCACAACTTTGCACACCTCACATGGAACTTTATCCAACATCAAACTTGCTTCAAATAGCATCCTTTTCACCATAAAACATCAACCTATCATGGGATTGGCTTGTATGTGATAGTTGGTGAAGAAAATTCCATGGAAAAGTACTTAAAGGGGCTAAATTCAATCAAAGTCATTTTGAACCTATTTTAATAAAGTTGGTGCATTTTTTGAGTCCTTTTGACATTCTAAGAATAATGCCAATTGTAAAAACCAAGTTTGAGGTCACTTGCATATGGAAATTTCAAGCTTGCTTCATCATGAAGGTACATATTCAAATCTCACCACAAGATCAAAACAAGGAAAAATTTCCATCCATTGGATCAAAATACACTACCAGTAAGCTAAGTGAATGAAGAAACAAGCCTTGGAAGCTCTGTTTTCGTGCATATGGTGAAGCTTGCATAACCAAAATTTTGGATTTCAATTGGACTTCTATGGGCTGTGATTGGGCTTTTTCTTCATCCAGATCCATTGTATATATTGCTAGCATCCTTCACAAGCTCTTGGAGTTGGATTCCATGGAAGAATAACATAATTCAGTTGGAGAAAAGTGAAGAAAAAGTGGAAATCGAATTTTGCAACTGAAGGAGTTTCAAGCCAAATTGAGATTGCCAAAAGCTCTAGGGAGGTTCAAGGAACGATTCTGGTTGATTTTGAAGAAGCTTCATCAAGAATTGAAGATCCAACGGAGGTGCTCCATTGAGTAAGTAATCTCTCAAGAATTCTCACTGTACATGTACATATTGCATTCCATTTTTGAGTGTTCATGCTCCCTTAGTCATAAGGATCGTTTTTGGATTAGTATAGGGCTTGCTAGTGATGATTCTTGATGGAACCTCCAATCTTGTTTCTTTCGGTTAGGGCTATTTAGGGACAGTTAATGAAAGAGAATGTCAGATTCATGACCTACACAACATGGCGAGTTGAATGGTGTAAACAATTGTTAGTTTTGGTGAAGTTTTTAGAAGTGCTACAGTAACGCCCTACCGGAGAAGACGACCGGAGCGTGGTGGCTCCGGCGTCTGCAAATCTTCCCTCCACCCTATGTTTAAACTCCAAGGCTTGCGTGGCATCATCATGGCCCTCAGATCCATTGACTACATCCAAAACACACGGCCACGAATAGAGCTTAGCATTAGTTGACCAAGAATAAATGAAATGGTGAGTTTCATTGGAGTGAGTCTGAGTGGACTTGGGCTCAATTTCTTTTCCCACCCCCTGCACGCATAAGCCCACTGAAAACAACTGATTCTTCTTACTTCTTGCACCAACACTTTTTCCAATTTCATTTCTTTTTCTTTATTTTTCATCTTAATTGCTGTTTGGTTTTAATGCATGAAAAAATACTTCTGTGGATCCAAAAATCATGAGAAAAATATTTTTAGGTAGTTTAACATGTAAATCGATTTTGCAAATTTTTAGATTAATTTTTAATTCATTTTCCAATTTAATCTTGAATTTTCTTTGGGAGGTATTTCTTATGAATTGGAAATTGCATAACATTTGTTTAGAATTTTATTTCTTGATGAAACTTTCAAATGAATGCCTGAGTTCTCTTGTACATATTCTTGACGCATCAATTGATTTTGTAATATTTTTCACCTTGAGTTTTATCACCATTTGAATAGGTTTTTGGTTGAACCTTTAGGACCCTCCCTTTTCACTAGTTCTTAGGACAACCCTAGAACTTTCCCTTCTGTTTTCCTAGTTAGGTTTATAATTCTTCCCTAAAACTTTGACCCCTGGTTCCTAACACCAGAGGGGTCTCATAGGAATTTTTAGAACTTTTAGGGTAAGTTTACTATTTTTAGTATATTTTACACTTTAGGTCACCCTTGTATGGTTTCCACCCTAATACTTGTGCTAGTTTGATTCTTATTTGAATTTTGTGAATTGTTTGAGCATCCTATCTTTGCATATCCATGTTGTAGACATAATAAGGCATTCGTATGTTCAATTTTAGGCCTTGATCATGTTCGTAACTTGTTTAAGTTTGGCCTCCCTTTAGACCTTTCATGTAGGTTTTTTTATGTGTATATGATGAATGATCCCTAGCTTTTGCATGATCCTCTTGCCATTTCATGTACATTCCTTTTCAAGAGCTTTCTGTGCATCTAATTATCCTTGTTCCTCTATGTCCTATGACCTAAGGATCCCACTTGTGAGAGCCTAGTTCCTCCTTTGGAAGAACTAAAGGCATTACATAAGTGGTAGAACCTTTGAGGACTACTTATGTGTTTTTACACATTGAATGTGATGAGTTTGGTTGAGTGTCATAGTGAGTTCCTTTGGTTCTCAATTTGCTTCCCATCATCTTGTTGATCCTTTCCTCTTCATGTTGTATGATGTGGTGCATTAGGATAGAAGTATGCATGTGTAGGCATTCTTTCTCTTAAGTCCATTTTTGCATTAAAGGTTGAGGTTTCCTCCCTTTGCTTGGATGTTGTTTTCTTTTTATGTTTTCTTGTTTGCATTAAAGGTTGAGGTGTCCTCCCTTTGCTTGTAATGTTGCATTGCATGTGCACTCATTCACATTCCCATTTCAATTCAAGTATTATATGTTGTTGCTTTACTTTCCATTGCCATGTTCCCTTAGGAATTCTCACTTCCTTGTTGAAGGATAGTGATGATAGAACCTTAGGGTTAATCCTTTGCATGATAACAAATAGGATATTATTCCTTTCTTAATCCTAATCTTAGGGCCATTTTGCATGATAACTTTAGTGTTTTGATTTAGTCCCCTTTAGAGTTCTTCTTCTTTTCTCATCTTCAAACAATTCTAACACACCTAATAAAGGCTAATGAGTATTATACGTTACGAGCCTTAAGCTACTTAGGAAAGGGTTATTGAGGGGTTTCCTTTTAATAGCCAGAATGTTTAGTATAGCACCCTTTGGGTGATATGTGACGCATTCACTCCTTAGTCATAGTCTCTAGTGCAGTATGAATTACAAACATTCATTCAAAAACACTTCTCTAATAAAAGATAAAAACAAACATTCAAACTCCTCTTTTGTCCCTTTGGAACCTTTAATCAGGAAAACATTTTCATAAACAAGAGTGTTGTTAACTCTTAGTTCTACCGCAAATGGTAACGCCCAAGTCTCCAATGGTCGAGCTGCATACACCAAACTGCTGGAACTATTTGTTAACTCTGCTCGGGTAAAAAACAGATGAACAAACCTGTGTTCTTATTTTCCCAAACTATGTTTGCTCTGATCTCTCATACCTGTTGAGAATACGTAGGCACAAGATGCGATATCTTAGTGAGCAACCTTTCCCCTTTTGTTCCGTAGTTAGGCGAACTACGTTGACTCTGACTTTCCCATTGCACGATGGAATACGTAGGCCCAGAGTTGCGATGCTCTGTCGAGTCACTTTTATTTTCTTTTGTCCTAGACCTTTAGCGTAGATAGTTTCAATCACCCTTTTAGATAGACAACAAAGCGTAGATCCCGTCGAGTACGACGGACGTGAGGGGTGCTAATACCTTCCCCCTGTGTAACCGACTCCCGAACCCAAGATTTGGTTGCGATGACCAATCTTATCCCTTTTCGTCAGGTTTCCTCTGATCGTTTCTTTTCCCTCGGTTGGGATAAATAACGAATGGTGGCGACTCTTCTGTCATTGCCGACACCTTTTTTTTGCAGTAGCGACAGCTGGCGACTCTGCTGGGGACTGTGACGGTTCCCTATGGGAGTCAATCCTAGTGCTTGTTTGTTTATTTTTGGGGTGTATGTATATACTTGTTGTACTTTATTTTTTACTTTCCCGCATTTATTTCCAGCATTATATATCTTTATTGCTGTGTTATGGGGAGGGAAGTTTTGTTGAGTGATAAGTTAGACCCAAGCTTGAGTACAAACATAACATTAGTAGTGGATATTAGTGGGGGTGTACATGCTTTGCAATGTATCACTCCCCCATGAAATTCGCGCTCAGACGAGATTCTCTTTGATGATTTCCTTTCCAGCGCTTTGGGATTGAGGGGATTTTGGATCTGAGAGTTGTCGACTCTAGGGACCGATCATTGGTGATTCAGCTAAGTGAGGCCTCTTCGGGAGATTATGATGCCAATCCAGAAATGGTGAACGTATCATCATTTCTTGAAAGTATGTGACGCTGATGAACGCATAGGATGCCGAACCTTATCAGTGGATAGGTCAATACCTGTGAGTGGGATTGGGTTATGCAGGAAACCTTGGCTTTCAGACAACCCGGTTTTCTCTACAGTTTGAATCCGAGTTATTGATATCAGTTGGGTCCTATTATCAGGGCAGTGTTATGTTCTCGTTAAAGCGAGGCGCCAATTCTTCTCAAGCTACAACACAACAATATTGATCCCTTGTTTGTTGCATTAGCATTTTGCATGTTTGCATTGCATTGTATTTGCATTTCATCTGCATATCCATCCTCATCCGGAACAGGGAGCTCACCCATCTTTTGTCCACTTCGTTAGTTGATTCCCCGGCATTCGCATTGGACTTGAATTAGCTTCTAGAAGGATCATGAACTCAGAAGAGCAGAACTTGGTTGTTATGAGGGCCGAGTTTGAATTGATGAAGAATTAGCTAGGTCAGCTCATGGAAGCCATGACAGTTATGACCAGAGGAGAGGCTAATATTTAGAGGACTCCAGTGAACCATGTTGCTCAATCTCAGCATGTGCAGATTCCTGTTGTACAAGAGCATACTATTGCTAGAGATAGAGCTTCATCTTCTCTTCATAACACAGACTATCAGAATTTCATGTTCCCTGTGCCGGATTCTCAAAAGGTTGTTCCAAAATTTAATGCTAAGGACCCGCAGACTGTTGAGCTTATGGAAAAATGTCGTCTGTTGGATGAAAAGCTTGACGCCATGATGAGTCAAAATACTCTTACTCTGAATGCTTCGAGCATGTGTTTGGTGTCATGTCTTGTGATGCCTCCGAAGTTTAAAATATCAAATTTTGAGAAGTACAAAGGTGATAGTGGTCTAAAGCAGCATCTGGTTATGTTCTGCAGAAGAATGACCTCACATATCCATAATGACAAGCTTATGATTCACTGTTTTCAAGACAGTCTGAGTGGAGCATCGTTGAGTTGGTATATGCAGTTGGAAAGTGGTTGCATCAGATCATGGTCAGATTTAACCAATGCCTTCGTGAAGCAGTACAACTACAATCTTGACATGGCTCCCAGCCGCATGCAGTTGCAAGAGTTATCTCAGGCGGACAATGAATCCTTCAGAGGGTATGTGCAGAGATCGAGAGAATTTGCAGCTCGTGTTCAACCCCCACTTCTGGATAGAGAGTTTATTGACATATTCTTGGGTGCTTTGAAAGGCCATTACTTTGACAAGTTGATCAGTGGTAGAACGTTGAACTTTGCTGACCTAATGATAACAGGGGAACGTGTTGAGAGCGGACTCAAGAACGGAAAGATTCGAGACGTCCCCAATATCTCAGTTGATGAAAATGAATTAGTTGTCAGTCCTCAAGAAGAATGGGAGAAAGGAAGTGATGTTATCCCAGAACATGATGCACCTCAGAGTCAGTCTTCAGACGCCTCGAGCATTCAAAGTCAATGATCATATCGTCATCCACTGTATCAGCATGCCAGATGAAGACCAAGGAAGCCTGAGAGGCATTTTACTCAGTTACCGGTATCATACAGTCAGTTGTTGCCGGATTTGATCAAAGGTGGATTAATACTGCCAAAGAAGATTAATCTAGAGATTCCTCCGTATCCGTCAGGTTTCGATGTCAACATCCACTATGAGTACCATGCTGGGGCACAAGGGCATTCAACTGAAGACTATAAGGTGCTTAGAAGCCAAGTTCAAACTCTGCTGGATTCCAACAGGTTCTCAATCACGCCTCTGGGTATTCAGATCAATGATCTTCCTTCATCCGGCCAAGTGGGTGTATCAGTTCATGTTATGGAGGAATTCACCGAGAGCAGTTGTTCAGAAGAGTATCAAACTGAAGACTCAGTTGAGGGTTGTATCCCTATGTAGTTTTTGTTCATTATTGTACACCGACCATCACCAGGCTTGTTGGTTGAGGTCACTATGTTTGTACTCGGTTACTCCTGTATGATGCATATATGTGTGATGATTATCCCTGTGCGTGGATCTTGGGTTTCCTATTACCTTGTTGTTATTTTGAAATTTCCCTGTTGCATATAACGTATTTGCATTCTGCATGACAGTTTTTGCATAACAGGTACCTTAGAGCCAATGATCTTACTTCATGTACTCTGTTGAGTTGTTGTAGGATATACGATCAGACGAGTCACAGGAATCAACACAGAGCTATGGAGCAAGTTCAAGCAGAGCTGAAGGAAGTCCAGGGCTAGATGAGGCAGTTCATCATGGACATGCCAGAATTACACTTAGACCAGGAGATGCTCAGAGAGGAAAACCAGTAGTTGAGAACTCAGGTAGGTTTGATCATGGAGGTGATAAGGAATGTGCTCAGAAAAGAAGGTGATCAAGTGCCCGAAGCTGCGGTCAAAATGCTTGCTCCACTTTTGTCTGTGGAACCTATACCAATGAATGATAGGCCTAAGAGATCCTCTGCACAACTTAGAGCTCAAGAATTTTTCCTTCAGCGGCTACGTCAGGTTTCTCAAGATAACCCTAGAAGACAAAGGAAGAAATCATGTGATAGAATATTTCATAAGATCCCTATGGATTATACTCAGCTGGTGCAACTCTTTTTCCGGTTTCATTTGGTTAAACCTCGGACTTTGTCTCCATTGACTGGTGAGCCACCACCAGAATTTGATGTCAATGCCCATTGCAATTTCCACTCTGGAGGACAGGGGCACGACATCGCGAACTGTAAATCTTTTAAGCATAAAGTTCAGGACCTGATTGATTCGAAGGAAATTGAATTCACGTCGGGCGGCATGAATGTGTCAGGTGAATTTATTCCATATCATGCAAAGGAGGTGGATATTCCCATTCCCTCACCTAAAGTTGTAGTGGGTCATGAGTATATCCTACAGTCTTTGGTGTCTGAATCCCCTTGCCCACAGCTGCTGCCTGTTCCTGGGTCAAGCTTAAGGATGAAAGCGCCTGAACAAAGAGAGTTCTCAATAGTTCAGACCCCGTCTCCGGATGTTTCTGCTGTTCAGAGTCCACGACCTTCTGGATCTTTGTAGCAAAACTATCAGTGCCTGAGTCAGAATAGGCCTTACAACAACCTGAAGAGAAGGAATGCTCTTCTTCGTCCAGTGCCTATGACGTACAGTCAGCTGCTGCCGCATTTAATTCGGAACTCTTTGGAGGAGCCCAAGACTCTCAAACTGGTGCCAAAGCCATACCCTCCCGGATATGATCCCAGTGCTCAATGTGGATATCATGGGGGATCCATGGGGCACTCGACTGAAGATTTCCAGGCCTTTCAAGCCAAGGTGCAATAGTTGATGGACAGAAGGTACATATCCTTTCTAGGAGGAAGGTTGGTCATACACACCAATTACTTATCTGTTTGAGTTTGAAGACTTCAAAGGGTCACATCCCCAGCAACAAATCAGATGTGAAAACCCAATTCCCTGAAGCTGGCAATATTTGTTTTATCTTGTCATTTTCTTTGCATTTGTAGTTTCTTTTCTGGTTAAGTGCAAATCTCATTTGTAAAACTTGTTTGTTTTCAATTGATATTGATAATGAAATAAATATGCATGTTTTGATTAAATCGATTCGTGTTCACTCTATTGATTTCATTTATTTCAAATGCTTGTTTAAGTGGAATCCGGGGAGGATGACGAAATTGAAAGACGTGCAAGCTTCCGATTGTATGCTTTTGACAAAAACACTTCTCTAATGCAGTATGAATTACAAATATTCATTCAAAAACACTTCTCTAATAAAAGACAAAAACAAACATTCAAACTCCTCTTTTGTCCCTTTGGACCCTTTAATCAGGAAAACATTTTCATAAACAAGAGTGTTGTTAACGCTTAGTTCTACCGCAAACGGTAACGCCTAAGTCTCTAATGGTCGAGCTGCATACACCAAACTGTTGGAACTATTTGTTAACCCTGCTCGGGTAAAAAATAGATGAACAAACCTGTGTTCTTATTTGCCCGGACTATGTTTGCTCTGATCTCTCATACCTGTTGAGAGTACATAGGCACAAGATGCGATGTCTTGGCAAGCAACCTTTCCCCTTTAGTTCCCTAGTTAGGCGAACTACGTTGACTCTGACTTTCCCATTGCACGAGGGAATACGTAGGCCCAGAGCTGCGATGCTCTATCGAGTCACTTTTCTTTTCTTTTGTCCCAGACCTTTAGCTTAGATAGTTTCAATCACCTTTTTAGATAGACAACCAAACGTGGATCTCGTCGAGTACGACGGACGTGAGGGGTGCTAATACCTTCCCCTTGCGTAACCGACTCCCGAACCCAATATTTGGTTGCGATGACCAATCTTATCCATTTTCGTCAGGTTTTCTCTGATCGTTTCCTTTCCCTCGATTGGGATAAATAACGAACGGTGGCGACTCTTCTGTCATTGTCGGCACCTTTTTTTTGCAGTAGTGATAGCTGGCGACTCTTCTGTCTTTGTCGACCCCTCTTTCGTAGCGGTGCGACACATGGTCGAGCTATCTGATCCCCGTTTAGGTTTTCGAGGTAGTATGCCCCGTGCTCCGTCTTGTCCCGAACACGATTGAGGCTTCCCAATTTGTGGCAAGCTTGCCCTCGTGTGAGTTCTTCTGGTTTCTTTGCAAGACCAGGTCACCGATCTGGAACTCGCGCCTTAGGACTTTTCTGTCGTAGAAAAGGTCTTTTTTTTTTCCAGCGTGGCCTCGCGGAGAGCCGCTCCTGATCGGATATCCTTGACCAGGTCGAGTTCCTCTCGGAGAGCCTCGTCGTTGGTTTCCTCCCCGATGGGAGATTCGGTCCTTCTGGACGGCTCCCTTATTTCCACCGGGATCACCGCCTCGGTTCCATACGTGAGTTGAAATGGGGTTTCCCCAGTGGTTGAATAGGGTGTTGTTCGGTAGGCCCAGAGCACGCTAGGGAGCTCCTTGACCCATCCTTTCTTGGCGTCGCCGAGTATTCATTTTAGACCTCAGAGAATCACTATGTTCGCGGCCTCGTCTTGGCCATTCGTTTGCGGGTTCTCGACCGAAGCAAAATGGTTCTTGGTCCCAAGTTTGGTGACGAAGTCTCAGAAATTTCTGTCGGTGAACTACGTCCCATTGTGAGCGGGACGCCGAACCTAGTGAGGATGTTCCTCTTGTAGAAATGGAGTATGTTATACACCGTGATCTTCGCGAGGACTTCGGCCTCGATCTATTTGGTGAAGTAGTCGACGCCCACTATCAGATACTTGTTCTGGTAGGAGCCTAGGGTGAACGGACCGAGAATGTCCATCGTTCACCAGGAAAATGGCCAAGGGGAGGATAGGGACTTGAGCTCGCTCGGAGGGGCGAGGTGCATGTCCTCGTGTCGCTGACACCTGTCGTACTTCTTGATGTGTTCCTTCGTGTCCTCCTGCATTGTCGGCCAGTAGTACCCAGCTCGTAAGGCTTTCCTTTCCAAGGACCATCCTCCAAGGTGTTGCCCGTTGATGCCTTCGTGTACCTCTTGCAGGATGGTCGAGGCTTGGGTTTTGTCGATGCATCTGGTGCTCGCCAACTTTGAGAGGATGTATGCCCATGTGTTTTACTCGCGTGGCACGTGTTGTACCTCCGCGGAGCCGAAACTCTTCATTTGTTCCCTTATGAGCGCTAAGTACTCGGCCAGGTTGTCGTTCTTCTCCTGGTACTCGCCTCGTACTTGCGAGGCGACCCGCTGGGAGTCCGTGAAGACTTTAATCTCCTTGGCTCTGGGATCTTCTGCTAGGCGGAGTCTGGCCAAGAAGGCTTCGTATTCTGCCTGATTGTTCATTGTCGGGAAGGATAGCGTCAGGGAGACTTCCACGACAGTGCCCTCCTCGTTTTTGAGGATGATGCCCGCACCACTTCCCGAGGGGATTGAGGTGCCATCGGCAAAGATGTTCCACTTGTGAGCTCTCGGGGTTGATTCTGTGGCAGGGGTCATCTTGGCGACGAAGTCGGCCAGAACTTCAGCCTTGAGGGATTTTCTGCCTTCGTAGACGATGTCGAACTCGGAGAGTTCTAGTGACTACTTCAGCATGCACCCAGCCATGTCGGGTCGTTCGAGCAATTGCTTGATAGGCTGCTCGATTCTGACTACGATGGTGTGGGCCAGAAAATAGTGTCGAAGCCGCCTGGCCACTTTAATTAGGGCCAGGGCGACTTTCTCGATTTACTGATATCTCACTTCCAGACCGTGGAGGGCTTTACTCGTGAAGTAGATCGGTTTCTTCTCGTCAGGGGTTTCCCGGATCAGCACGGCGCTTACGGCCTCATTTGACACGGCCAAGTACAAATATAGGGTTTCCCCAGCCTCGGGCCTTGTCAAGATGGGCGGCTCCAATAGGACGTGTTTGAGGTGGAGGAGGACTTGTTCACATTCCTCTGTCCACTCGAACGCGGCTTCCTTTCTCAGCAGCTTGAAGAACGGGAGGGCGTGCTGTGCGGACTTGGCGACGAAACGGGATAACAATGTGAGCATCCTGTTGAGGGACTGTATCAATTTCTTCGTGCTCGGCGTTGCAATCTCGGAGAAGGCCCGACACTTGTCCGGGTTCACCTTGATCCCCCGTTCGGTCAGGTAGAATCCGAGGAACTTCCCCGCGCATACTCCAGAGGTGCATTTCTCCGGATTGAACCGCATCCTCCACCTCCTCCTCGTCTCGAAGACTTTCTTGAGGTATGCTATGTGATCATCCTCCGTGCGGGATTTGACGATCATGTCGTCCATGTAGACCTCGAGCATGTCGCCGATCTCTCCTCGGAAGACTTTGTTCATCATCTGTTGGTAGGTGGCGTCGATGTTTTTTAGCTTGAAGGGTATTATGTTGTAGTAGTAGTTGCTCGACTCGGTCATAAACGTCGTGCTCTGTTTGTCGGTCTCAACCATGGGGATCTGGTTGTACCTCGAGTATGCGTCCATGAAGGACAGTAGTTTGAAACCCGCCGAGTTGTTGACGAGCTTGTCAATGTTGGGGAGGGGACATACGTCCTTAGGACATGCCCGATTGAGATCTGTGTAGTCAACGCACATCCTCCATTTTCCATTAGATTTCTTGACTAATACAACGTTGGACAACCAGGTTGAATATCGGGCTTCCGAAATAAAATTTGTCTTTAGGAGATCTTTTACAGCTTTTTCAGCCGCCGCCGACTTTTCGGGGGACTGCCTACGCCTACGTTACACTACGGCCCTAGCGGCCGGGCTGATGGAGAGCTGGTGGCAGGTGACCACAGGGTCGAGTCCGGACATCTCTGTGACGCTCCAGGTGAAGAGGTTGGTGTTCTCACGGAGGCAGGCCTTTAGCTACTTCCACGCTAGGTCGGGCATCCCCACCCCAATCTTCACGGTCCTCGTCATGTCTGCTTTGAGGGTTACGATCTCGAAGTCCCCGCCTAGAATGGGGAGCGTTGGATGGATAGGCTGCCCGTTGGTGGTCGGAGGACTGTCGCTAGCTTTGTCCTCGTGGTTTGGCTCTTCGACGAAACGGCAGTTGAGGTCCACGGTGTCGACGTGATCCTTCGATTTGTTCTCCTAGACGGTGGGGGGCTTAGTTGCTTTTGTCGTGGGACCGATTGTACTAAGGTTCTTCATCACTGTTTCAAAGCACCACTGGGTAGCTTCTATGTCCCCGTTGAGGGTGACGACGGCTCCCAGCCTGGTGTAGTACTTCATCTTCAGGTGGACGATTGATGGCACTGCGGTAAGCTCGGCCAGCGTCATCCTTCCTAGGATGCAGTTGTACAGAGACGGGCATTCGACGAACAGAAAATGGACATTGATTTCTATGGCCATTTCCTTTTCCCTGAAGGTGACCTTGAGCTCCACGTATCCCTATGGTCTTGTCGTCGTCCCGTTGAAGCCTGGGAGGTCGGAGCTCAGGTAGGGGGCCAGGTTGGACTCGTCGAGCTTAAGCGTCGAGAAGAGGTGGGTATACATGATATCCACTAAACTCCCTCCGTCGACCAGGATACGTCGGACGTCGAAGTTGGCCATGTGTGCCCGTATCAGCAGGGGAATGGCTGAGTTGGGGGCTCCCCCGAGGAGCTCCTCGAGATAGAAGGTGATCGGATTAGATCGACCTTGGAACTTGTCGAGCGTGTTCATCTTGCTGGAGCTGTTGCTTATTAGCTCATCGAACCTCCTTTTAACCGATCCAATCGAGAGCTTGCTCGGGGTCCCTCCTGAAATGACCATTTCCCTAGGGAAGTATTCCCACCGGCTGATGGGGCGCATTGGCTCCACGGGCAGCTGAAGTTCGGCAGGGAGGCCGAATTCTCTTAGTGTGAACCAGACCTCAAGTCGGTCAATGATGAGGGCCACCTGTAGGCTGGAATCATTGTCGGAAGGAGGGAGGTCTTCGACCCTTTTGGCCTCGGGAGCTTTCTGCTGCGAGGGGTCTCTTCCCCGTGTGTGCCTCTTCAGATGCCCGTCCTTGATTAAAATTTCGATCGCATCCTTCAAGTGGATGCAATCTTCTGTTACGTTCCCGTGGCTTCGGTGGAAGCGGCAGTATTTCGATTTGTCCATGTTGGCTTTGGTGGGTGCCGGTTTTGGAAAGCGAACACCTCCCCGAACAAATTTCGAATTGGCGCACTCGGCCAGTATGCGCTCACGAGAAGCAACTAGTGTCGTATATTCGATAAAACGGCCAACGGGGCCCCGCTGCTCCCGAGGTTCTCGGGAACGATCCTCTCATTGCCGGTCTCCTCCGTGTCGGGGGGATGATGCTTCATCTCGGGACTGACGAGGTGTTTCTCGGTTTCTAGTGTCACGGGAGGTGTTGGCAGCCTCTGTCTCCTTGAACCGGATGTAATGACAGGCTCTTTTGAGGAAGTTCTAGAGGGAGTCTGGCCGGTGGATGGCCACAGCCTCGTAGAATTTGGAGTCTCGGCATAAGCCCTGCTCCATCAGGTAACGTTTCATCTCGTCCAAAGTCGTTACCTGGACCGCCTCCCTCGTGAACCTCTTTATGTAGTTTCTGAGAGGCTCATCCGGGGCTTGGATGATCATGCCCAGCGCGGCCTCTATTTTCGGATGCCGCCTTGACACCGTGAAATGCCATGAAAATAGGTCCTTCAGAACCTTCCATGACGTGACAGACTCAGGCTCCAGGATCTTGTACCATGCCATGGCGCCTTTCCTCAGTGTTGTCGGGAAAATCCTGCACTTAATGGCTCCCCGGACATTCCTGTAGTCGAGCATCGCCTCGATGTCTTCCAGTGATCGTCAGGATCCGAGGTACCATCATACGTTGAGAGCACGGGTTGTTTCTCTATCCCGTGGGGATGGGGGTCGCCATGATCTCCCGTGACATAGGGGTTCTATAGTCATCCTCGTCACTGTGAACCAGAGATTGCGGAGGTGACGACTCGTGTCGAAGAGGTGGGTTACGCCCCCTCGGTCTTCTAACCGGGACTTCAGGCCTGCTCGACCGTGGTTCCGGGGAGCGTCTCTCCTTCCGGGTTGGTGACCTTGCTCGTTTCTTGGAGGCCATGGTTTAGGGCCTCTCCAGCTGTGGTCGGCTCCCTCGTGGTTGGGGAGAAGGGCTCCGAGAGTTCCCGAACTGATTTTCCCGCAGAGGGGAGAGGGACGAGGTGTCGTGTTCCAAGACGCCGATGCACTTGTTCTGTTGGAACAACATCTGGTTTGTCTCGTTGATAGCTGCAAAGAGGGAAACCATCGTCAGATCCGCCCCAGCCGGTGTAGGAATGGGCTGGAATACCGCTGGGCTCCTCGCCCGAGGGACGACTTGATGAGCAGCGTCCTCGGATGAAGGGGAGGCAGTTTGGACGCCCCCCGCCGTCGGTCTCTCAGGGTTGAGATGTCCCCGGCGGGTTATCGCCGTTGGTGACCGGGGTGAAGGCGGAAGTGTAGACAGCGTCATCGTGACGTAGGCTAGTCATGATATTGGAGTTTAACAAGATGAAGCTTTGGTTCTCTGCTCGGAGGAACGGGGAAGCTTAGTTTCCCACAGACGACGCCCCTGATCGTACCTAACCAGAAGGAAATCAGTGACCTGCCATGTGTCGTTGATCTGCTAGCTATCCGCCAAGAGTATGGAAGAGGAGGGGGTGTATCTGAAACACACTCTGATGCCAAAGTAAGTGACGAGCAGAGTGGAAGCAAGTACAGAGAGAGAGTAAGAAAATTGAGTTACCTGACCCTCTAGTGAATAGGGTATTTATAGTGAGCCCCTAGCGCAGGGCCAACGGTTACCTAACATTGGGCTAGGCTACCAGGCCCAACGTTAGTAACTTTTAGGGCTGATGTGGCGCCATGAAGACCAGCATGTGGTGTTCGCCCTAGAGTAACTGCTCCGCACTATTTGGGAGGAGGAAGACCGGATCTCTAGGACGTGGGTAGTTACTTTATGACGTGTCCCTGCGTGAGGGACACGTGGAGAACGTGGGGGAGGCCCGAGGAGCTCCCCATGGAGACTGGGGTCTGCCCGCCAAAGGGGGAGAAAGAGGTTGGCTGGCCGGCTGCGAGGGTACTGCCCGACAGTTGGAGGCCTATGCCCGACGAGGGAGGGTCGTGCCTGACGGGCTCCTTGCCTGTCAGTGTGGCCCTATTGGGCCTAAACTCAGTAGGGTTTGGGCCTGCTTAATTGTGGGTTAAGCCTTGGCCCATTCCAAAATAAAAACTATTCTATAAAATTAACGGTATTATATGTGGTCAGAGATTGTGGACAATATCCACAACCTTAACAATTTTCGTTAACACCCTCTCTTTACCACCACTCTTTGGAGAAAAATTAGTGTCTATATCTACATTCACATCTCCTTTGACAATTTACTGTCAAACAATTATAAGAAGTAAATTGTAGAAAATACATTTTATAATAATTCAATAACAAACAACAATACACAAATAAATGATGAAATTAGATAGGTAAAATTAACTAATAGAAAGAAAACGACACCAACCTAAATAAAATAAAAACTTGTTTATAAATAATAAAATTAGATAGATAAAACTAACTAATAGAAAGAAAACGACACTAACCTAAATAAAATAAAATTTTATTTAGGTCATTATCTATTATCTCCTCGCTTGATCAATTATGGGAAGTAAATTGCAGAAAATGTATTTTAGAACAATTCAAAACTTGCATTTGTAAAATAAATAAAAAATATAAAAATTAACTAACAATACACAAACAAATGATGAAGTTAGATAGATAAATTTATGGACTTCCTTGTTGCCAAGTAATATACCAATACACTTTTGCATTTCTATTATTATTTTTATTTTTTATGAGTGACTTAGATGACTATGTTTTGATTTTTTTTAATATAACTAGTATATTCAAAAAATATACCAAATAAATAAAAAAAATTGGAAAAAATTACAAAAGTGGCCAAGTTTCTACTTTCTGTCGCCAAATGAAATGGCGACTTGGGTCATTTATGTTTTTTTTTCTTTCTCGCCAAATGAAATAGCGACTTAGGTCATTCAGTTTTTTTTCTTTCTTTTTCGCCAAATGAAATGGCGACTTGGGCCATTTAGTTTTTCTTTTTTTCTTTTTAGGGTTTGCAAAGACATTTAAGTTTTATTTTATTTTATAATAATTAATTTCATTTATATTTTTATAAAAAATATTAAATTATGTTTTAATAATTAATTTTTAGTTAAAAAAAAGAAATGGAATAAATATTAAATTATGTTTTTTGTTTTTCATAATTAATTAGTATGTAAATATTGAAAAAAAATAAATGAAATGAATATTAAATTATGTTTTTTATGTTTCATAATTAATTGAATTTTAAATAATGTAAAAAAAAGAAATGGAATAAATATTAAATTATGTTTTTTGTTTTTCATAATTAATTAAAATGTAAATAATGAAAAAATAAATAAATGGAATAAATAGTAAATTATAATTTATGTTTTTCATAATTAATTGAAATTTAAATAACCTTAAAAAATATAGAAATGTAATAAATATTAAAATATATTAATTTACAACAGAATAAAAATTACAATTGATTAAAAAAAAAAACTAATGGTCGTCTCTATCCAAACGACCATCGGTGCCACATCGTGGAGGATGCGTGCGGCGACGAGGTCTACCACGAGGTTGCTGAGGTGTGTCCGGTCTTTGTGTGTTGAGTTGGGGAAGAGGAATTTGTTGGGACTGCCCCGGCGTATTAGATAAATTTTGAAGCATTTGACCCCAATGGTCGGGCGGTCCACTATCAACGGCGCTTCCGTAGTTAAGCTCAATGCCCATGTTTTTGTAGGATTGTCGGGGAGGTTGGGTGGAGTATGGACGATATGGTTGTCCGAATTCATACACCGAATCGGGTTGGTAACGGTGTGTTGGTTGTTGTGGGGTTTGGTAGTCAAACAGTGGATAGTTGGAGGGGTAGGGTCAAATGAGTTATATGGGCTATAGGTGGAGTGGATAGGGTCAAAAGACGTATTAGGGCTATATTGGTATAGTGGTTGATGTTGTGATTGAGTGGGTGGCATGTATGGGTCATGGTAAGGATGTTGTTGTTGATGTTGGGCATTTGGTGGCATGTATGGGTTATGGTAAGGCTGATGTTAGGCATTGGATTGTTGTTGTGTGTTTGATGAAGAAGCGCGTTGCCTTGGGTCAATCAAATAGTTTGGCTCGGACAGAATTGGCTGAGATGTTGTAACCGACCTAAACCAAGTCATATATTGATAACTTGGCCTAGCCCCTTCCAGAATATGGTCGGTTAAGATGTGTTGCCTTCTGCTCTTCCAATGTTGACACATCTCCTTCGCAAACTCATTCCAATAACAGGCATTCCACTGTGAGTCCACTCGTTGCTGATGCTACTTCCCCAATAACGTCGGAGCATCTGGAATATCCTGATGCATCCCAAATTGTAGCTTCACCCGATCACTTTGGTGCATATCCACCGTACTGAACCTAATTATGGGTGTTTTTGATGTCCACACAGCAACATCATCAGCGTCGGGATGGTGGTCGAGACCCTCGTACGACATTCAAACAAACTACAATAAAGGTAGATACATTTAGTTAGACAAAGATAGACTAGTTTATGCATATAAGTTAGACAAAGTAAAGGCAGATAACTTACATCATCTGGCCCAATGTGGTCGATGAGGTTCCGGTACACAATTATGGAGTTCCTAGGACATCTTTGATAATTCATCCCCAGAACAGGCCACCTAAAAAAAGAAACACAGATAAGTTAGCACCTAAAACACATCTCACAAATTATTAACTTACAAAGAAACTTTGGTTGCTAAATAGTCTTGAAAAGAAACTTACTTGTTGGCGTACGGGAATGTAAACGGATTCCGGTTTACTGGAACAAGCGTTGGCATGAATTTTTTTTGGAATTTTTACATAGTGCACTATATAGGTGGGCAAGGACAGCTGATCCCCAACTATATTTGCACACTTTGTTTATGTTTTGTAGCAATGGTAAATACATAATATTTACAGTATTTCCAGTGCCCTCTGGAAATAAAAAAATGACCAAACAAAATCATAATATAGCACCGAGTTTTGAGTATTTTCTCATACTCGGTGCTATCCTCACTTGAGACAATACTGTTGTATTATTGTCTGAGGTATTTAAGATTTATTCCCTGACCCCTTGGGCAACCCTCACATTCTGCCTCAATTGAATCCACACAAAGAGGGGCTCCCAATAAATCTTCGCAAAGTTGGTCGTTAACACCAACTTTGTCGTTGACGGCCTTACCATTGATGTGTAGGCCGAGCAATATGTAGACATCCTGAAGAGTCACATTACATTCATTAGCAACAACCCGTCTTTGAAGGTGAGTACCATAATTGCACATATGGTTCAAAGGTACAATTACACTCCTTCATACCGAAAAGCATGAATTGCTAAGACTAAAGTGGTTGAAATGGTGTTTGGAAATTGGGAGGAGTCGTACAAGTAACTTCCAAAATTCTTGGTGGCTTTAAAACAATACTCTCCAGAGACTGTTGCCATATTGGAGACAATGCCAGCGTGTACACCTGACGGGACTTGGGTTGGTGGAAATGGAATTTTTCACAGACTATTTTGGGCGTTTGAACCATGCATCAAAGGGTTTGTATATTGTAAACCTATAATTCAAGTTGACGGGACATGTTTATGTGAGGGCAAGTTGTCTCACAATACAGGCCTCTGAGTTTTCGATGATGACAAAACAAATTAGAAGCATCATGCAATACCTCATCATGCTATATCTCTTTTTTAATTGCTATACCTCTTTTTCATTGTTAAATCATTATACCTTAATATGTGTCATGACTGAATGTGGCAGGATGCACAGAATGGAAAAAGCTGTTATTTTTGCAGGTTTCCAAGCAGTGAGTCGACCATACAGTCGGCGCATGAAGCCTGGCATTTCTCACGGCTCAGCGCATGGAAGCTATGCGTCGACCGTACAGTCGGCGCATGAGTGTTCTGATTTTCCACGGATAAGCGCATGAAGACATGCGTCGACCGTGCCACTCAGCGCATGGAGCTGAGGATTTCCCACGGGTCAGCGCACGCCGACCCTATGGTCGACCATTCGCGCGCTGTGCTATTTTTCTTGCTGTGTTTAAAATTCTGTTTTGTTGACTGTTTTGGTTATTACTATAAATAGAGTTTTGCTTACTTTTTAACACTAACAATTGAAATCTTGAGTAAATTGTCAGGGCAAGAAACGTGAAATAGGTGCAACAAATTTCTTCATCTTCATCCCTCACACAACACACAAATCCACAAATATACACAATCATTTTTGCTGTGATTAGTGTTTTGTTCAAGGGTGATAAGGTTCAAACGCGTTGATTGAAGGTCCGGTTCGAGTGGAAATTGTGGCAAGTGTTTCTTGCAGAAAACCTTGAGTGTTTTACCCATCAAGACTAGAAGGTTTTGAGGGTTTTTGTCACGGAATAGTTCGTTTAACATTCAAGAAGGTGCGAAGGTAATTGATCAACGGAAGGTTCATCAATTTAGTAGCGAGGGCGTTGAAATGTTGAAGACTTTCCGGGTTTTATTTGTTGGTGTCTAAGATCAGCCGAGCCGAAGGTTTGAACAACGGAAGGTTTTTCATTAAGGTGGCTGGAACCGGAGGTCATTCACAACAAATTGAAGGGCTTGATTCATCTTGAATCAAGGTGCAAGAAGAGATAGCAAGCATCAACAACATTTGAGATTGTTTGTATCATTGTCTATCAACTCTTGTGTAAACTGTTCATTCCAACAGGTGATATATATTCAATATATCTCAATTCTAATTTTAGAATTTAGGGCAGACGTACCCCGAAGCGAGGACGACGGGGGAACTGCCTCATCAAATCGTGTGTTCTTCATTTTCTGTCATTTTCAATTCAGCTTATAAAATAAGTGATTCTAGCTTAAGTGATTATTGTCAAACTGTGATACAAATTGAGTAAGGTGTTGAAACTCTGTTTTAACTACTAAGTACAATAAGAATATTGTACTAAGGCATTTCCAATCTCTTACTCAACATAAATATCCTTTGTGATATTTGTGCACACAAACTGTTCGACAAAAGTCCTGAACTAAAATTGTCTTATTTTACTTCTAGTTTTTGTGTGCCTTGTTTTTCATTGGAACTAGGCAACCTTGCAAATTGAAGTATACAATTGATAAGCATAGTTTGTGTTGTGATTTTATTTTTCCGAATTGTCATAAATCCATAGGCTTACGTATATCCGGTTTTCCAATAACCGTTCGTTTTAGACTATAATTTTCCTCGGCCGCTTCCGCACTTAAAATTTTTTTAAAACCAATTTCAAATTGCTAGCGCCGACTCAAATTTTAATTGGGGATCTATTCAACCCCCCCTTCTAGATCCGTGCCATAGTCTAACAGTTTATATGGGAAATACAAGGGCACCCTACTCATGGTTGTGGCACAGGACGAGAACAACAATATTTTTCCAATAGCCTTCGCTATAGTTGAAGGGGAGACTGCTGGGGGTTGGAGTTTTTTTTCCTAAAAAGTCTTCGCCTATACGTTTTTCCCTAACCTAACTTATTTTTGATCTCTGATAGACACTCATCTATCGAGAGTGCATACAATAACCTTGATAACGGTTGGCAGGATCCTCCCTCGACCCATGTGTATTGCATAAGACATATCACCCAAAATTTTATGCGGGAAATCAAAGACAAAACACTACGGAAGAAGGTTGTCAACGCAGGATATGCACTAACAGAGCCCACTTTCAAACACTACTGTGACGAGAACAGACTAACAAACACGGATGCATTAAGATGGATTGATAACATTGATAAAGAGAAATGGACACGAGCATACGAAAATGGGGTGCGATGGGGCCACATGACAACTAACCTCGTTGAATCAATGAATTCTGTTTTCAAAGAAATCTGAAACCTACCGATAACTGCCTTGGTAAAGGCAACATATTTTAGGCTAGGCGCACTCTTTGATAGTAGACGTACAAAGTGGGGTTCAGTATTACAATCTGGTCAGGTGTACATAGAGGTGGCAATGAAATCCATTTAGATAATATCCATCCAATCCATCCAATAATTTATCCATCCAATCCATCCATAAGACAAAAAATAATTTAATGGATTTGATCCAATCCATCCACTAACTCATATGGATGGATTCAATCCATCCATCTCATTTTATAAATCCATTGGATATTATGTTGTCACTTATTAAATTAAGAATTTTTAAATTAATTTTTTGGATGGATGGATATCCATCCATTAGAAATATGTTAATGGATGGATTGGATGGATTTTATTTTTTAATGGATGGATTGGATTGGATTTTTATTAAGAGATTTTAGTGGATTGTTAATGGATTAATGGATTGCTTTGATCCATCCATTAACAATCCAATCTATATCCATCCATTAACAATCCAATCTATATCCATCCAATCCATCCATTTTGCCACCCCTAGCTGTACAGTGATAGTTCAACAACATTCGTGAAAGACGAAGCTGCCAAAGCCAACACGCATGTTGCCGAGTCGATTGATCACAACGAAGGAAGGCCTATGGGATGTTACTGTGTTGAACTAGATAGGAGCTGATGTGATTGTGGGAAGTTTCAGGCACTTCGTATGCCTTGCTCTCATGTTATAGCAGCATGTTCGAAGGCGCGCCAGGATCCAGCCAACCTTCTTTCTGCAGTTCACCAAGTGATAAGTCTATGCAATGTCTACACTTGTAGCTTTCAGGTGGTGGCAAAGGATGACTATTGGTATCAATACGGAGGAGAAATTATCTGGTATAATGATTTGATGCGAAGAAAGAAAAAGGGTCGCCCTAACAGCACGCGCATTCGAATGGAGATGGATACTGCAAACAAGATGGTAAGATTATGTAGTTCGTGTCGGCAATCAGGACACAATCATACAAAATATCCTAACGTAGGATCAAGTAGCAAATCATAGTTTCATATGTAACTGTGTCCCTTTAAATCAATAGCAAGTTTCGTTCCATTTAAAGCATACTTAATGTAAGTGCTCTTGATTGGCTACATTTTGTGGCAAAGCTTTAGAGTGTGCATGTATGTCATACTAAATGTTAGGACATACTTAATGATGTGTGTGCAGGGTAAGTTAACTATAAGTTAACTTAGTTAAGCTGAATGTCATACAGAATGTCATAACACTGAACGTATGACATCTAGCGGGCAAGTTTGTTTTTCTGGTAGCTATAAACCAGGAAACAAAATAGGAGCTCAAGCTGGATATCAGGAGATTTTCTAGAAGCCCTAGGCGATCTAAAAGATCCCTGAATTAAGTGGCAAGTGTGCAGATCTTTGAGAATAGGTTTGTTATGGATAAAACCTAATTAATGCACCAAGGCCCAAAAGGACTGACAGCTGCTATAAAGATTAGAAGATGCAATCCTAAATAGCAGCTCTTGACAAAAGAAGAATATAGAGTGGAAAATAGAGAGTCCTTATAAGTGAAGAAGGCTAGTCTTCACGTGTGAATTCTGTCTAGGAATACTTGTACTCCAAGCAATTGTCTGGTGGATGATTTGCATTGGATAGATAGATTCTAGGTTGTGTCTCACTCAAAGTTGTGAAGCAAGAGTGTGTGAGTTCCTTGATCAAAGCTGTGAAGCAAGATTAAGGTGTGTATGAAGTGTCTCTTCATATTTATTCTGTAATTGTTTGATATCACTGTTGTGTGATTGAGGGGGAGTGAGTGGGTATACTCAGGTCTAGAGTGTCTCTAGGCTGAATTGTCATTGGGTAGGTTTTAAGTGAGGTGTGCAAACTGTGTTGTTTGACTCTGAATTAATTCTGCTAATAGTGAAGTTCCTCCCTGGCTGTGTATCCCCCAGATGTAGGTGTTGTTGACACTGAACTGGGTAAACAATTGTTGTGTATTTACTGCTTTAATTATTACTGATTATTGACTGTTAAGTAGAAGATGTCACAGTGGATGTTATAACTTTGGTAATAACATCCATCGTGTGCTTGCCAGAATTTTCAATTGGCATCAGAGCAGGCACCCTGCCTTTTTAAATCTGAGTGAGATCTAGGGAAAATAAATTCTAGTACAATGGATAAAGATATAGGATTCACTAATAGACCTCCAATGCTGGATGGATCTAATTATGATTATTGGAAACCAAGGATGATTGCATTCTTGAAATCTATAGACTACAAGGCTTGGAGAGCTGTGAATTCAGGCTGGGAGCATCCTGTGAAGACTGACAAGGATGGAGTATCTGTGCTAATTCTTGAAGAAGAATGGAACAAAAAGCAAGAGGCTCTAGCTCTTGGGAACTCTAAAGCCTTGAATGCTCTATTCAATGGCATAGATAAAAACATCTTCAGGATGGTACACCATTGTGAACTAGCAAAGGATGTTTGGGACACTCTCAGAACTACTCATGAAGGAACTTCCAAGGTCAAAATGTCAAGACTTCAAATGCTGACCACCAAATTTGAAGGTCTGAGAATGAAGGAAGATGAGACCATTCATGAGTTTTACATGAATGTTCTTGAACTTACAAACACCTCAGGAGCCTTAGGTGAAAAGATGGTTGAGGAGAAGATTGTAAGGAAGATTCTCAGGTCCCTACCTAAAAGGTTTGCTATGAAAGTAACAGCCATTGAAGAAGCCCAAGACATATGCAACATGAAGGTGGATGAACTTATAGGTTCTCTCCAAACATTGAGATAAGCATGTGTGATCAGTCTGTGGAGAAAAAGAGCAAAAGTATAGCTCTGGTCTCAAACACTGCTGATTCAGATGAAGAAGATGGTGAAAAGGAAGAAAATTTGTCAGAAGCAATAGCACTACTTGGAAGACAATTTAGTAAACTGATTAAAAGAATAGATCAGAAGTCAAAGCCCTATATCAAAAAAATCTCCTCTGACAGCAGCCAAGCTGAAGACAAAGCTAGACAAAGCAAAGGAGTTCAATGTCATGAGTGTGAAGGATATGGACATGTTAGGAGGGAATGCATCACATACCTCAAAAAGAAGGGAAAAGGCCTAACTGTCACTTGGTCTGATGAAGACTCAGGAAGTGAATCAGAAGGAGAGTATGCCAAGCATGTCACTGCTTTCAATAGTGTGTGTATGTCTGAAGGGAACTCAAGTGAAGAAGAATTGAATTTTGAGGAAATTGCATATTCATATCAAAAGCTTCATATCAAAAGCACAGAACTGTACCAGCAGGGATAGAAACAGAAGAAAATCATCAAGGAATTAGAAGCTGAAAAGAGAGAGCATCTTTCCATAATAAACACACTCAGAAGTGAAGTGAATGAGTTGAAAGGTAAAAAGGATCAAATGACAAAATCCATAAGGATGCTCAATTCTGGGACTGACACCTTAGAGGAAATCCTTCAGATTGGTTAGACCTCAAGAGATAAGTCTGGACTAGGATTTGTTGAGAGACAAAATCCTGTGTTAAAACTCAAGAGATTACAACCTGAGATTCAAAAGTTAAAAAGGATGTCACGACCAATGTCACAACATCCACCCTACAAAAACTGGAATCAAGTCAAAAGACAATTCTAAAGGCATAGGTGTTACCACTGTGGAAAACTTGGGCATAGTAAAGTTGTGTGCTTCTGGCTGCATGGATTTCCAAGTCAAGGGAAAGCCAAACAAGGCATACATGGCAAAAGGAAGTCATGTTCCAAACTCAAGAAGGAGGTGCCTCACAAGCAAATAAATTGGGTGGCCAATGAGGTTGGTCTGATAGCACACACATGTCTAAGAGTGTCAGCTAAAGAAGACTGGTACTTTGACAGTGGTTGCTCCAAGCATATGACTGGTATTAAGAATATGTTGGTAGACATCAAGTCACATTCCTCGAGTTATGTGACCTTTGGTGATGGGGAAAAAGGTGAAACCAAAGGTGTTGGAAAACTAGAGAGCCCTGGAGTTCCTAACCTAACCAATGTGCTGCTGGTAAAAGGACTAACTGCCAACTTGATCAGTATCAGTCAGCTCTGTGATCAAGGACTAAGTGTGAAGTTCTCTAAAGGAGAATGTGTGGTCACAAATGGTGAAAATGAAGAAGCGATGAAGGGGCTGAGATCTAAAGACAACTGTTATTTGTGGGAGCCAAAAGACATTAGTAAATCCACAATATGCTCTGTGGCAAGAGAAGAACAGGAAGTAAAATTATGGCACCAAAAACTTGGGCATCTTCATTTAAGGGGAATGAAGAAGATCATCTCCAAGGAGCCTGTAAGAGGAATCCTTAAACTGACTATTGAAGAGGGAAAAGTATGTGGGGAATGTCAAGTGGGAAAACAGACCAAGACATCCCATCCAAGGGTTGGACATCTAACCACATCTAGAGTTCTGGAACTACTGCACATGGACCTGATGGGACCCATGCAGGTAGAAAGCCTTGGTGGAAAAAGGTATGCATATGTTGATGATTACTCCAGATACACCTGGATAAACTTCATCAAAGAAAAATCTGATGTTTTTGAAGTCTTCAAAGAACTGTGCATCAAACTCCAAAGAGAAAAGGAGAGTGGTGTTATCAGGATCAGAAGTGATCATGGAAAGGAGTTTGAAAACTTCAAGTTTGCTGAGTTCTGTGCAACTAAAGGCATAAGCCATGAATTTTCCTCTCCTATCACTCCTCAACAAAATGGAGTAGTAAAAAGGAAAAACAGAACTATTCAGGAATCTTCTAGAGCCATGATTCATGCAAAGAAGCTGCCTATGCACTTCTGGGCTGAAGTAATGAACACAACATGCTATGTTCACAACAGGGTTACCCTGAGAAAGGGAACATCCTCCACCTTGTATGAACTGTGGAAAGGAAGAAAACCAACTGTGAAGTATTTTCATGTGTTTGGGAGCAAGTGCCACATCTTGACAGATCGTGAACAAAGAAGGAAAATGGATGCCAAAAGTGATGAAGGAATATTCTTGGGATACTCTACTAACAGCAGAGCTTACAGAGTATATAACTCCAGAACAAAAGTATTAATGGAATCCATTAATGTTGTCATTGATGATCAAATTGAAGAAATCAATGACATAGAGGATGTTGGAACATTGCTTGAGCCTCCATCTGAGGAGACTGAAGACACCCAAACTACAATCCAAATTCTGAACCAGAAATAGGAAACAAAGAACCCTCTATTAGAATCCTGAAAGATCATCCCAAAGATCTTATAATTGGAGACCTCAACAGTGGAGTAAGGACTAGAACAAGAGAAGTCATCTCAAATTCCTACTTTGTGTCCAAGGTTGAGCCCAAAAATGTTAAGGAAGTTCTCACTGATGAATACTAGATCAAGGCTATGCAAGAGGAATTGGAGAAGTTTAAAAGAAATGAAGTATGGGAACTAGTGCCAATACCTGAAGGAACAAATACCATTGGAACCAAATGGATTTACAAGAACAAGTCAGGTGAAGAAGGAATCATAGTCAGAAACAAAGCTAGACTGGTGAATCAGGGGTATACTCAAGTAAAAGGAATTGATTTTGATGAAACTTTTGCACCAGTTTCAAGACTTGAGTCAATCAGGCTGATGTTGGGAATTGCCTGCATCCTAAAATTTAAACTCTTTCAGATGGATGTAAAAAGTGCCTTTCTGAATGGATATCTAACTGAGGAAGTATATGTGGCACAACCTAAGGGATTTGAGGATCCTAACTTAACAGACCATGTATACAAGCTAAGGAAGGCACTTTATGGATTAAAACAGGCACCTAGAGCATGGTATGAAAGGCTAACTGAGGTTCTCACCACAAAAGGATACAGGAAAGAGGGAATTGATAAGACATAGTTTGTAAAAAATGAGGGTGGAGAAATCATGATTCCCCAGATATATGTGGATGACATAATATTTGGGGGAGTGTTAGAAAAGATGGTGAAGCAATTTGTTAATCACATGCAGTCTAAGTTTGAAATGAGTATATGTGGAGAACTAACCTACTTTCTTGGGCTACAGGTCAAGCAAATGGATGATTCCATATTCATCTCCCAAAGTAAATACACCAAAAATATAGTCAAGAAGTTTGGGATGGACAATGCAAGTCAAAAAATAACACCTGCCCCCACTCATCTAAAGTTATCCATAGATGAAAATGGTACAAGTGTTGATCAAAGTCTATACAGAAGCATGATTGATAGCCTGCTATATCTTACAGCCAGCAGACCAGACATTGCCTTTGCTGTTGGTGTATGTGCAAGGTATCAAGCAGATCCTAAAGTAAGTCACATGAATCAAGTTAAAAGGATTCTCAAATATGTGAATGGAACTTGTGACTATGGCATACTCTACTCTCATGGGTGTGATCCTACCTTGTCTGGCTATTGTGATGCTGATTGGGCTGGCAGTGTTGATGATAGAAAAAGCACATCTGGTGGATGCTTCTTCTTGGGAAACAACCTAATATCTTGGTTCAGCAAGAAGCAGAATTGCGTCTCACTGTCCACTGCTGAAGCTGAATACATAGCAGCTGACAGCAGCTGTTCTCAACTGGTATGGATGAAGCAAATGTTAACTGAATACAATGTCACTCAGGATGTCATGACATTGTACTGTAACAATCTCAGTGCTATTAACATTTCCAAAAATTCAATCCAACACAGCAGAACGAAGCACATTGATATAAGACGTCACTTCATTAGAGATCTTGTGGAATACAAAGTGATTTCCTTGGAGCATGTATCCACTGAACTACAGCTAGCTGACATCTTTACCAAGGCTCTAGATGCTGCCCAATTTGAAAATCTTAGAGAAAGAAAGTTAGGTATTTGCATGTATGAGGATGCATAGAAATTAATGACACGTGATAATTTTACAACATCAATGCAGTCCAAGTCATTGACCAATAAAGCTCTCCATTCCACACAAACGTGTCACTCCGCCCCCATTGCCTTCCCACATCTCTCCAGACCTTCACTCTCGATAAAAGCATGTCGCCTCATCATGAAGGATCTTCCTCTAAGTCCCCTCCCAAAACCTCCAAAGATACTCCTCCCTCCACTAAAAAGCCAAAGACCAAGTACCCTCCTCCCACTGAAGAAAATCTTAGGCGTATGCAAAACAGAGAAGGCTCTGCATACGTGGCCAAAAACATGGGGGAAATTGCTACGATATCATCAAGAGAGGACTGCCTATTAAGGGCTTCACCATTCCCCTGGCTCACAGAGATCCCCCTCATGAATCTGAATTTCCAGATGAAGACTCGTATGATGGAAACCAGGACATCTGTAACAGCCCAATTTTTCATTAATTAATTATTTGCATTAATTAAGTGGGTTAATGAGAATTATTTAATTGATGGGTAATTAATTAAATAAATTAATAGATGTTGGAGAGAATTAGAAGAGAAAGACATATTAAGAAGGAGAGTGGAAAGAAAAGGAAAAGATAGAAACATAAAGGAAAGAATAGAGAAAGAAGGAGAAAAGAGAAGAAGAAGAGGGAAGAACTTGGAATCATCAAGAACAACTCTCAAGCTTTGGATTAATTAAGGTAAGGGTGAGAAATATCATTATCTTAACAATGTATATGATTGTGTATGCTTAGGTTAGAGTATTAGATGTTTTTCTACAATTTCTATTTTAGGGCATAAATGGATTAATCGGTAGAATCTGAGTTTTCACGGTGGAAAATGAGAATAAGTGGTAGTATTTAGTTGGGAGAATGTTAGACTAAGGTTACGGAACTTGTTCGGTGAGAATCAGTTGGTTTTGGAGAGTTTGGTGGAAGTTGGACAGTAAGAAACTTGGAGTTCGTAGACATTCGCTTGCGTGTTTGCTGAGCGAGCTGGTAGCGAATGTTTGCTAAGCGAGCTAGTAGCGAGCCAGTAGCGAACAGTCCCAGACTTTGACATAATGTATGTTGTGGTGTTCGCTGGTAGTGAAGGTTCGTTAGGCCTTCGCTGAGCGAGCGAGGTAGCGAACAAAGTCAGAAGCTTCTGTTTGCCTTCGCGAGCTTGTTCGCTAGGCGAACAAGTAGCGAATACTCGCTAGGAACTCGCTAAGCGAGCAAAGTAGCGAACGTGACAGGATGTGTTTTTCTTTAATGTTTCCATCCGAGGTCGGATTTTCGACTTAACTTTGATTATTTCCATGCTCGAGGCGTCGATTACATCGGGATATATTATATTGTGGGTAGCCTTATGGCGTGAATCCTAGATTGTTGAATTAATCGAATTAAGGTATTTTGACAAATGTTATACATTGTTTAATGTGATTAAAAATGTATTGAGAATGCATGAGAACATATTGTGTATATGTGTGCATTGTTTGTTAATATATTGATGATATGTATGAATATGTTGTGTGTGCAATCGTTATGATAATTTTTGAAGAGATGAATTATTTGAATGCATGAGATTAAGATGTCGGTCTTAAGTGCATTGAATTGTTGATTGCATATGCATCATTTAGTCAAGAGGCAATGCTTGCTAGTTTCGTGGAGACTAGTGACTTGTCCCAAGCCTAGAAGAGTGAGTTTGAAAGCTTAGAGGACGGGCTTTGGTGGTTATCGGTCTAGAAGAGTGGACCCGGTTTAATGTAAACCGAAAAAAGATAACAAGTGTTGGTACCACATCACATAAGTTTGCATTGAGTCGTATTAAGTCACATAGCATGAATGTCATTATTATGTGAAATATGATTGCATGTGGACTATGTATATGAGTTAAAATGGATTGTGGTGATGAATGAAATGTATGTATGTTTTATGTTATGTATGTATATATAATTATATGCATTGATTATTATGATAATATTTCTCACCCTTCTGCTATTTTATAATGCTCTATGAGGCATTGCAGATTAGGATTGCTGGAGGTCTTCTTTTAGTGAAGTATAGCTTCATTCTTTTGAGTCGGTTGCTCTGATAATGTAACATCGGGTAGCTAGGCTTGTAGAGTATTCATGATGCATTGTATATGTATCAGCTGATGATGTTTTGTAAAATATGGGTGATACTATGAACAACTTGATGATGCATACTTCTATTATATCATGTCTTAAGTAATTCAATGTTCTAGTCTTCCGCTTTAATCAAAACATTGATATGTGGACTCTAAGAGTTATGCTTTACTTTTAGTTGAGATTTACCCCTTTTGTTCTATCCCTTTGTGAAGATTATTTTTTATGTTGTCGTTTCGTGAGTAATGTGATGCGCCTCTTTTATGCCATGTTATAAGTACACTCTGATGAATTTTTGTATATGTAATTAAATGTTTAACTGCATTATTTTGGGGGTATAGAATGGGGTGTTACAACATCTCCCTATCAGATTTGGATGACAGTGACTCCAGTTCTTCCTCTAATGAAGAAGATTGAGAAAAGGGTGTTGCTGTTGTTTCTGTCAAATTTGAATTTTCTATATAATCTCAATTTGTGTTGCTCTTCAAAGAGCAGTTTTGCTGTAATGTAACCCCTAATAATTGTGATATGATCTATGTTATTTGGATCTTAATTTATGGCTAAAAATGGGGAGAGAATAATAGAGAACTGATGGTACAACATATATTCCAGAACAGGTGCAGGTGATGTGCAGAACAGTGAAGAACAGGTGGATACCTTGAAGAGCATATATGCTAGCATATGTGTGAATTCCTATGGAATGTTTGTAAGACTGTTTGGTTGATTATGTATGTTGCTAAAAATATGGACAATGGGTAACCCTAGAAGGTATTTAGGAGTGTGTGTGTGTGTGTGTGTGTGTGTGTGTGTGTGTTTGCATGGTTGTATGATAGTAGCAGAGAGACTTGTGCAACGCTTCAGGGGGAGTAGCACAAGGGTGTGTGACTTCAGGAAGTCATCCTGAATGTCAAGACATCCAGAGCAGACTGCAGAATGATCTGCAGGTTGTATGCCCAATTGATCGGATCAGTTGAGGGGGAGTAACCTAGTGTGTTACTTACTCATCAAAGAGTGACATCTGTAGTGGTAACTAACATATGGTTAACAAAGTAAGTCATGACAGTGAGAGCTAACTGTGAGGACTCAGAGTGGCTTGAGCTAGGAACTAGCTGCGTGATAGGACACATCATAAGTCTTCTGTTGTGTGTAAACCCTGATATGTTAACAGGTTGTTTTAGCCAAAAAAAATTCCAAAGAGGGAGTTTGTAAGTGCTCTTGATTGGCTACATTTTGTGGCATTGATTTAGAGTGTGCATGTATGTCATACTAAATGTTAGGACATACTTAATGATGTGTGTGCAGGGTAAGTTAACTATAAGTTAACTTAGTTAAGCTGAATGTCATACAGAATGTCATAACACTGAACGTGTGACATCCAGCGAGCAATTTTGTTTTTCTGGTAGCTATAAACCAGGAAACAGAATAGGAGCTCAAGCTGGATATCAGGAGATTTTCTAGAAGCCCTAGGCGATCTAAAAGATCCCTGAATTAAGTGGCAAGTGTGCAGATCTTTGAGAATAGGTTTGTTATGGATAAAACCTAATTAATGCACCAAGGCCCAAAAGGACTGACAGCTGCTATAAAGATCAGAAGATGTAATCCTGAATAGCAGCTCTTGACAGAAGAAGAATATAGAGTGCAAAATAGAGAGTCCTCATAAGTGAAGAAGGTTAGTCTTCACGTGTGAATTCTGTCTAGGAATACTTGTACTCCAAGTAATTGTCTGGTGGATGATTTGCATTGGATAGGTAGATTCTAGGTTATGTCTCACTCAAAGCTGTGAAGCAAGAGTGTGTGAGTTCCTTGACCAAAGTTGTGAAGCAAGATCAAGGTGTGTATGAAGTGTATCTTCATATTTATTTTATAATTGTTTGATATCACTGTTGTGTGATTGAGGGGGAGTGAGTGGGTATACTCAGGTCTAGAGTGTCTCTAGGCTAAATTGTCATTGGGTAGGTTTTAAGTGAGGAGTGCAAACTGTGTTGTTTGACTCTGGATTAATTCTGTTAATAGTGAAGTTCCTCCCTAGCTTGTAGCCCCCAGATGTAGGTGTTGTTGACACTGAACTGAGTAAACAATTGTTGTGTATTTACTGCTTTAATTATTACTCATTATTGACTGTTAAGTAGCGGATGTCACAGTGGATGTTATAACTTTGGTAATAACATCCATTGTGTTCTTGTTAGAATTTTCACTTAACCGAATACAATTAGCAAGCAACAAAAATTAAACAAACATTACTTAATATCACAATAACATTCCAAAAATAACAACAACATAAAGACATAAAACAGAACAATGGACCAAGGCGTCTACGATATTACGACCATCAAGATTATCTTCTTTGGTGTTAACATCATCACAAGGACACCAGCATCATTTTCCACTTTTCTCCATTCACGAGTAACTCTGTTTCTCCCAACCTCCTCGACCAACCTCTCAATTTTCCTAATCTTTTCTTCTGGAGCAATATCTTCTTCTAGCCAACGGTTCAATTCCCTATGCAAGTGCTCCAACGTCTGCGTATTCTACAGGAGCACCTTCATTGGAGGCTTTGTTGCTGAAAAATAAACTAGGGCATTTCTTTTCATTAGAGGAACTGTTGGAAACGGTTCCTCCGATGCTGATGACAACGACGAAGAACGTTGATTTAGAAATGCAGACATTCTAGACTCCACTCGACTCAAAATTGTTAAGACTTCAGTCTTTTGGTATACAATATTGTGGAAAAATATATGTGTTTGCAATCGTATTTATAAAAAAATAAAATAGTACGTGCCCCATATGATATGTCTTAAATACCCTTACAAAATTTATATACTTTTTTTCAACAAATACCAAAAATTTTCACGGAAAGCTATAAAAATATCAAAATTCAAATGTGTCCTACTATTATATATTTTAAATTTATATATTTCATTATATGCAAATTATGTTTTAAAATTTATACCTATTTATATTTATTATGCCTTAAAAATTATATACAATTATATTTATTAGTTTATAAAATTATATCATAAAAATTATATTTAGTGTTTGATAATTTCATCCAATTTTTATGATATAATTTACAACAATATTAATTATTAAACAAAAAATATAAAAATATAGTTTAATAAAAGCAATGTAAATAAAACTATATTTATTGTTTCATGAAAACTATATTTAATTGTATTAATAATTTAATTGTTTCATAAAAGCAATGTAAATATATTTAATTTATGATATATTTTATAAAATTATATTTATTGTTTCATAAAATTTTTATCAAATAAAATATTTTAAAAATAAATAAAAGCAAATAAAAATAAAACTTAAATGTCTTCGCAAATCCTAAAAAGAAAAAAAAAACTAAATGGCCCAAGTCGCCATTTCATTTGGCGAAAAAGAAAAAAAACTGAATGGCCCAAGGCGCCATTTCATTTGGCAAGAAAGAAAAAAAATATATATATATATATATAAATGACTCAAGTCGCCATTTCATTTGGCGACAGAAGATAGAAATTTGGATACTTTTGTAGTTTTTTCCAATTTTTTGTTTATTTGATATATTTTTTTAATATACTAGTTATATTAAAAAAAAATCCTATGTTTTCTAATAGGAAGTTACGTGGATTTAATGAAAAAGTGCATTTAGAAATGTGGGGAGTTAGTGTTTTATTAAATGTTTTTTTATTTAATTAATTTTATAAATAGTTATTTTTTTAATGGAAGTTATTAAAAAAATTTGTTTAAAATTAATTAAATAAAAGTAGCTATTCAACTATTTTAATTTTTTTCTAATGGGAAGTTATTGATTTTGTTTTTTCAATGGAAAGTTATTGATTTTATTTGAAATTAATTAAATAAATATAACTCATAGTCAATTTTTCGTCCATTTTCAATTATTTAATTAAAAAAATAAAAAATAAAAAATTTAAAAACAATTTTCATAAATTAATTAATAAGTAGAAAAATATTAGTGGTGGAGGTGTGAGAAATATTACATAATAACATTGCATATAATTATATATCTCAATAAAACATATACACATATCCCATTCTCACCACAACTCTTCATCACACCTCTCATATACATCGCAACATATATATATATAATCCAGGTATATTAATCCTGCACACTCCACAACTATCATCATTCCAATAAACACACAGTTTATGTTCATTCCAATGTATCATTACAATGACACAATCCTTACCATTCCCTCTAAACATATATATATATATATATATATATATATATATATATATATATATATATATATATATATATATATATATATATATATATATATATATATATATATATATATATATATATATATATATATATATATATATATATATATATATATATATATATATATATATATATATATATATATATATATATATATATATATATATATATATATATATATATATATATATATATATATATATATATATATATATATATATATATATATATATATATATATATATATATATTCATGTTCCACATCAACATATATACGTATAAATGTTGATTCAATCATCAATGCACACATACAAGGATGACAAATGCAAATCATAGAGACCGACTCACGACTCTATGCAGATGCAATGCGGTACCGACTCATTCAGCAGGTTCAATTGAAGAACCAAATGGAACCATCGCTCGATACCGAAGCAACTCCCCGTCGGGCCTACGATGTTCACCCATCGCTCACACCCCACATGGGCACACGATGTTTCAGGATTGCTCACACCCCACACGGCACACAATCCGATCACTCACACCCCATACAGGCACATGATCTGATCGCTCAGACCCCACATGGGCACACGATCTGATTGCTCACACCCCTCACGGGCACACAATCATTCAGCAGATTCTACACGAAATCAATCAGCACAAGAATGTATATCATGATATTTCACATGCAAAATGACTCCATACACTTCTTGAAATGCATACATATTCATAATATTTTCATGCATTCATCTCATATTATCTCATACAATCCATATGCATTCACAACAATTACGTCAAACGACAACCGAACGCTCTAATTATTTAAGCCTCACTTACTTAAAATAATTAATCTCGATTAATCGGTAAAATCGGCTAAAAGTCGGCTAAAAATAATATTTCTTTTCACCAAGTTATAGAACATATTATTAGCTTCAGTTTGATATAAAAAACGACAAAATCCGATAAACGGTAAAGAAGTTATGAATTTTCAAAGTTTCAAAAAAATAATATTTTCTCACACTTACAGTGTTAACGGGTTAACACATCCGTTAACCGGTTAACAGCTCCAAAACTTAGCTTTTGGCCATTTTTATGTACCGTTAACTGGTTAACCCAAAGCATTAACCGGTTAACACCTGAAAGTTTTGGAAAACAAGGTTACGGGTTTGTGCCAAAAACCCTCCAAAAACTCGACCGATTTAATTATTTTCTTCTGCTTAAATACCTACTCATCATTACCAATCATATAGTAACAATTTAGGATCATAAAGCACAAATTCTACGACTTCCGATTTTCATCCAAAATCTTAACCTCCAATTATCCAAAAATGTCAAAACTCACAAATTCAACCAAATTCAATAAAAAAAAATTCAATAATCACGGCTAAATATTATCCGACTAAACTACGCAATTTATTTTGAGTTTCATCCATGAAAACATCGGTTTCTATCGATTTTTCTTAATTCGACCTAAACGGAAATGTGTCAAAAACAACCAAACAATTCCAACCAAAACATACATAATCATACACAATGATAAGATAATAAGATTTCACACCCTTATCTGATTAAATCGAAGCCTAGATGTTATTCTTGATGATTCTCCAAGTTTTTCCTCTTTCTCCTCTTCTCTCTTTCTTTCTCTTCCTTTTCTCTTCTTTCTTTCACTTATGTTTCTATTCTTTCTCTTTTTTCTCTCTTATCTCATTCTATTTTCTTTCCTTTCTATTTCTCTCAAAACATCTACCAAATCATTTTCTCACAAATATCCAACTTAACATTAAATACTAAATGTCTAAAATACTCTCCAATCTATTTTCCCCGAAAACTCTCAAAATCGGTAAAATAGCAAAACATATCATATTAACACATCAAATTCACAATTAATACAATTATTACTCAAATTAAATAAAATACTCAATAAAATGTAATAATCAAAATCGGGGCGTTACACTTACGTATGCTCATTCGGATGAGAATGGGAAATCAGAGCTCTCGTAGTTCGACTACGGGAAAGGATGGGGGGAAACGAAAGATGGATAGATTTGTGCTCACCAAGATCATTGCAATCTTGTGCCTACGTAGCTTACATTCAAAAATGAATGAAGAATCAGAGCGTCTGTAGTTCATGGAGACGACCACGAAAAGAGAGGGGTTTGAATGGTTTGAGGTTTGGTTTGGAGACAAAAGATTGAATGACAAACAATCCAAGGGGCGTGCCTCGAGAGCTATCACTCAAGAATCCAAGGAATGAGAGATTCTAGAAACTCATTTCTTTCGAGAGTTGATTCAATAGGTTTAGAGAACGGGATAAATGTTTTGAATTTGAAAGAGTGAATGAATAACAACTCAAGGGGCGTGCCTTGAGAGCTACTCATTCAAAGATTCAAGGAATGCTAGACTCCAAGAATATTCTTCTTTCGTAAGTTTGATTACAAAAATGTTTGAATAAAGATTAGGTGTTTTAAGACGAAAGGATGAATGAACGACAACCCAAAGTGTGCGCCTCAAGAGCCATTCATTCGAAGATTCGAGGAATTCTAGACTCTAAGGATTTTCTTCTTTCGTTATTTGATTAAGAAAAGCGTTTGTAAAAGATTGAATCGAAAATGTTGCGAAAAGAGGTGGACTGCGAGGCAAAAGGCACTCGGCTTACAACTTGGCTTGAAATACCCCTTGACGTTGGATCAAGGGCTTAACTTCTATTTGCGTGCAAAGCGTATTAGAATGGAAGTTGGTTTAAAAATGGCTCGACAACGATTTGAGGGTTTGATTCAAAATGGAACCGGCTTGACGATGAATCAAGGGTTAGGTTGTGAGAAACGATACTAGTCCCTGAGGGTGCCCCCAATATCGAAATCACGATAAAATATGAAAGTGTGCAATAGGTTGATGGTGAATGCGTATGAGCACTCGACTTACAGAGAGTGTTTAAAAATGGCTTGATGATGAATCCATAATTAGTTTGAAAACAGTTTAATCTACTCTAGTCCCTAAGGGTGCTCCTAGAAGATAAACCATGATCAAAGAAACACGAATGCATACATCGAAATGGGAGAGGAATACATGTGAGTTACACGGGATTGCACGAAATAAATGGTCTCGTTGTAAGGTAGCCCAAGAGAAAGTTGTGTGTGTGTGCGAAGTGTCCTAAACTATGCCTTGAACAAAAGTCGGCCAAAACGTTAAGCTAGGGTTTCTGACAAAGTCCAATAATCCATTGCTCGGACAAATAACCAACAGTCCACCAATTTAGGCTTTTATCGTTTCGATAATTGTTGTATTTTTGAATAGAATATGAATAGGATATGACCAATATGAATATGAATATGAACAATTATGAATAATATGACAAGATATATAACAATATAATCAAGATAATATCCACAATAATATGAGCAAGATAATATTAACAAGTATATGAACGAGATAATATAATCGAGATATAATGACTGTATTAAATCAAGGGTATATTTGACTGAAAATAAAACAATTGTGTATTGACGAAAAGTAAAGTTAATGGTTAGTCGATTTGTGAATTGAATCTGTACGAAATGTAGCACTAAATTGTCGTAGCTCATCTATGACGAAGATCAAACTATAGGAGGTCACGCAAGTTGATATCCGTGCTAAAAACACGATAGAGAAATGATATTGATGATCATTCTCCAATTAAATCGTGTCGCACGGACCAAAGAAAGGGGGGATCTCGTCTTAGTCATAAATTCGTGTTGATTAATCGAAGGTAGCCTATCACGATCCCAAAGTATAGAAAATGATCTCAATAATTATTTTCTATAGATTTGACATAGTGAATGTTATCAACCTCAAGAAATCAACATTTATGAATAAAAAGACTTGCATTGATCGAAATTGAAATAAAATAGAGAAGATAATAATAAAAAGAAGGATATGAAAATTAAATTAATTGGAGAAACACCAAAAACAAATAAACCAAAGATTGATAGTAACATATTAAGAAAAAATATAATTAAAAAATAGAAGATAAAATAAATTAACATAAGAAAAAGAAAAAGGGAATAATTAAAAAATATATATGGGATCATATGGGCCCAAGGCCCATCACCCACTCACAAAAACGGTACAAAAGCAGTGTGAGGGATCCAGGTGTGTAAACGAAAAACTCGCCTGGGCTTAAGAGCCCAACTACTCACGACACAAGTATTTTAAAAGAAAAAAAACTTGTGAATCCAACCTTAAAACAACAACAATCTAGCAAAAATACCTAAGCAAACCAAACGGACTGTAACTCGTGTTTTTCTCCAGTCAACGTCAATTCATCATCACATCTTCTTCCTTCAAACAACTCGTGAAGGAGAAACAAGGTACGCTACAACACGCCCTTCTTTCAAGCTCGATTCACCTAGGTTTATGGTTCAATTCGTTCCCATTGGATTTACTCTTTCTGGGCTACTTATCTCAATTCGACCTCTCTTCTTCTCTGTTTATTCTCTTTGTTTGATTTGGGTGATTTGAGGGGTTTTTTAGGGATCAAGACCAAGGTCGTTGATTAGAAAGGTATCTGAGTTGTGAAGAGTTATTAAAGATTTGGTGAGTGATTAAAGGATCCAAGGTGATTCGAAGGAGATGTCAGTTTGTGATTTGGAATGGGTGTCGGTTCTTGGTTCTGAGAAAAGTCTCAATTTTTTTTGCGTAATAGCTTTAGGTGTTTTTCTGGCTTCTTTCTCCGAAATCCGCCTTTTTTTTCCAAATGAACTGGGAGAGTTTTTTTTTATAGGCACTCGCGAGGCCATTGCGGAAGAAGGAAGATTTCGCGAGGCCATTGCGGAAGAAGGAAGATTATCATTTTGCTCCGTGTGTGTGAATTTGTTGTGACGTTTGCAAATTGGTATGAAATGGCAGTGGTTTTGATGTGGTATTTGCGGTTGTGTGTGTATTATCATGATGTTTGTGATTTACCTTTTGTGCAAGTTTGCCAAAGTTTGTGTGAAGTTGGCTACTGCAATGTCATTGTTGTTGATTTATGCCATATGAATCATGTTCGTGCAATGCATGATGGACAGATGTGTGGGTCGTATGTTGAAGGATGTGGGCCATGAAGGTCTTGTTTTTGAACTATTTGGTTATGCAAGATTGAAGGGCTTTTGGAATCACTTGGTATTTGTTAGCTCCCCTTTTTTTATAATGAAAATGTAAATGGGTTGAGTTTATTTTGTGAAATGGACCCTTGGATTTTCTTTTGGTTGTTATGGACAATGGGTTTTTCATTTGGTATTTCGTACAAACTTCATGAAATTTCTCTTCTTTTTCTTGTTGTAATAATGATCTAATATATATTATTGATATAAAACATGGAAATTGAACTTGGAACTTACAATCTTGCTTTTAATCAATTGAACTTTGGATGAACTTGGGCCTTTGACTTGATTTTAGATAATAATTAACCTTTGAAATGAATCTTAAGTCTTGACTCCAAATTTTGCCGCCTGAATCATAATATCAAACTCCTCATCGTGAACTAGAGGAATGGGGATAACGCCTTGAAAATTAGAGGATTACAACTTGAGATATGCACATCAGTACACTAAAACCCTGATTTTAAAGATGAATTGAATTTTGATAATTCTTAATCATGAAGCACTGATCTCTTGATCCATACACAACTGTCTTGAATTGGCGCAAACCCTAATTGAGGCCTCAAACACACACTACTTGAATCATGCACACCCTAACCTTGATCATGAAGAAAAACTTGTCTAACCAAGATTAGGTCAAATCTAATTGATCTTTAACTATTACTGAATCCAAAAATTCACACACTCATACTGATAAGCCTCAAGTGAACCTTAATTCAACTAATCTCAAACCTGTGATATCTTGAGTTTGGACCTTTGACTAGAAGCAACATATAATTTTTTTTGGAATTTTTGAGTAATTGTCAATGAACTGATGTACAAGATGAAAGCTATACAAGTAGGACAAATTTTGGGTATGACACTTGAGTTTTGATAATAATAAGGTATTGAAAGAACAATGATTTATTTGATGTATGTTACATGTGTGCAGGTTCTAATACTTGTAAATATTATAGTCAAAATTTGTTTTACATTAGCACATTTTGGGAGTTGCTGAATTGCTAGCTTCTGGTGGCAGAATTTGAAGAACACGTACTAAGTGATGTATGGCGTAGACTCTGAAGCTGAAGGTCTCGACATCAGGAAAAGCAACATAATTGTCTCTACAATTAGTGAATTTAAATTTGCTTCTGATACCACTCAAAGTTGGTGATAAAGCTAAAGATGTTTGTACTACATAAAGCAAGTTGTATTGTCAAATAAGTTTATCAGCTAGAGTCTACAGATTGACAGGCTCAAGAAAGGCTGGGATGCTTTATGGATATCTACTCTCAACAACTCTAATAGTACAAGATATCTTGAAGACTCAAAGGTTAAACATGTCACACATTGGATCAATATCTTCTAATGTATCTATTTTCAACGTCTCTTGTACTATAGAGCAAAGGCAAATAATCTTGATCAAGTTACCTCTTCAATGACTAGTTTCTACAAAGGCTATAAATATGGTTGAAGGTTCAAACTGAATCTTTAACAAGGATTACCCAGAAGAAGGAGTATAAGATCAGCAATTATCAACATCATTGTATATGCAAATTTTCTATTGTAGGTTGTAATTGTAAAAGCCTTAAGATTTCTTATACATTGAATATCTTAGAAATATTAAGTGTTTTAGATCTTTGTTATGATGATTTCTCGTACCTCTGATACTTGTATCAAGTATACCTTGTTCTCTATTCTGTTGAACTTGTTTAATAGTTTAAATTAAGTCTTGAGCCAAGATGCTTGAGCCACGTAAGTTTCTCGCTATGTGCTTGAGCTGTGAAAGTCTTAATCAACTAGGTTGATTGAGCAGAATTCTCATATCATTGTGATACAAGCAAGGAAGTCTCAAGCCAAGATGCTTGAGTCACGTAAATCTCTTGTTATGTGTTTGAGCTGTGAAAGTCTTAATTAAGTGGATTGATTGAGCATAAGTCTTGAGCCAGTGTGGCTTAAACATGTTGGCTCGGTACATGAAACTATAGCAGTAAATCTTGAATCTGAGGGGTTCAAACAATGAGGCTCGTTTCATGGAACCTGAAGCAGAAGTCTCAGTCAGTGTGGCTTAAGCAGGTTAGCTCAATACATGAAAATAGAGTAGTAAATCTTGAATTTTAGGGGTTCAAGCAAGGAGGTTCGTTTCTTGGGACTTGGAGTAGTAGGCTCAGCCATAGTGGCTTGGAGAAGAAGTCTTAGGTTCGAGGGACTTAAGCATAAGTCTTGGGCTAGGTGTTGCACCCTAAAATTTGACCAACCAGGTCCCATATCTGGCTCGATGTTTCGACGTATTCTTGCATCCGCATTCGCATATCGCATACAGTGCATTTTTTCAGTTGTATTGATTTTATCGGGATCACATCCCTCGTCTCGCATTCCAGGTGTTTTTAATCAGTTTAGATAAGTAGAATCGTTTTTTGGGAAGTCGTGTTATGCCCGGTGTTTTCAACTCGCGCTGTTATTTTTAGGGATATTTCGGTGTCCGTTGATTTTTACCGGCTATTTTGGTGCGCTCTCGCAGTGTTATTTGTCGTTCTGGGCTATTTTTGTTCCTCTGGGAATTATTGTGAATTTTCTGGATTTTTATTAGATATTATTAGATTTTTCATAGATTTTTTAATTATTTTTAGAATAATATAGAATATTATTAGCTTTTTCCAGAATTTAAATAGATTTTAATCTTTGTTTTAATAGTTTTAAATCAATTTTGTAGAATTTAATAGATTTTTCTTTTAAAATTTACTAGGTTTTAATAGATTTTAATCATTTTAGAATAATATAGAATATTAATAGTTTTTTTTTAATAGTTTTAATAGCTTTAAATCATTTTTTAGCATTTTATAGAGTTTAATAGGTTTTAATAGAATATAGATTTTCTTTTAAATAAGTAATATAGGTTTTATTAGAGTTTTTTAGATTAGTGGATTTATTAGAGTTTATTAGTTTAGAAATTAATAGGAATTAATAGAGTTTAGTAGTTAATCTTTTTTTTAGATTTAATTAGGGTTTTAGTTGAGCTTATCAGAATTAATTAGATTAGATTAATCTCAATTTTCAGATTAGTTAGTTGAGTATTAGTTAGTTAATTGGGTTTAGTTTTTAATTAGTTTTTAATTGGGTTAATCATCTTAATTCAGATTTTCTGGGGGGTTTATTGTGTCTTTCGTTGGGCCCAGGTTCGTTTTTTGGAGGCCCATTTCGTCAGAGTCCATAAATCCTTGATATATAAAAGTCCAGCCACGTGTTATCTGAAGAGCTAGCCACCTCACATTTTCCACTTCACCCATAACTCGCCACCTCACACTCTCCCTCTCTCCCCATCTCACACGTAACCCACACGCGGCATGCATGCACTATCCATCAGCTTCTCATCGTGACACTTGTCCCTCACCAGAACTCCACCAGTTGCATGGTCGGCGGCCATGCAACCACCGCCGTTAACCAATTCCGGCGACCGTAACTTCCTCCGACCACCATCCAACCTCGCCGAAAACTGAAAAAGCTACAGAGATTCATCTTCTTCTCCAATCACCTCCGTCTCTGACCGATCTTCATCATCAATGGCCGCCGGAGATACCGCCAGAAACTTCAAACTATCACCGGAAAACTCAACATGTTCTTCGTGTGTTCATACAAATTTCCAGTTTTCGTTCACATGTTCATCCGATCTTCATACCATTTTCCAGAGATTCATCCGTATTCATGTTTTCCAGATTTATTCATAACTTCACCCGCGTTCTTCATGAATTTTTTCCAGAATTTCATAGATCTAAACTTAGATCTTCATCATGTTCTTCATTATTCGCCAGATTTTCCCAGATCCACACTCAAACCTTCATAGCGTTCATCCGCGATTTCCAGAAATCCAAACAAATTCATCATTATCTTCATTAGATCTTCGCCATTCAAGAACATCCATCAGATCTGTGTTTAATAATCTTCAAACCGAGCATGCAACTCATGGATCTACATTGTTTGTTTTCCATCCAAGAACTCCGATCTACAAGTTTCAGATCCAGATCTACCGCAAACCATCACCATCACTTCCAAATCTACAATCAAACAACCTTCCGACTTCGTTCATCGATCTTCATACGACTTCCAGAGATCATCATCCGTTCATCATTCAAGAACCGTTTACCAGATTCCTCAAAATCCTCACGCATGAGTGTGAGTCTTCACAAGAACATCCTCCGTCAACAACGTTCGAAGAAGCTTTTAGGTTCATCATCGTTCATAACCGTTTTCCATCATCATCTTCATCGTACTCAAGAACACACCGTTCAGCATCAAACACATTCATCCAGATTATCTCAGATTCTTCGTAAGCTTCAAAAGTTCATCATTGTTCTTCAAGATCCTTGCGATTTCCAGATTTCTTCCACAAACACGAATCTTCATCTTCTGAGACATCCAACCATGGATTTGTGGCTTCTGTTAACATTGAGGCGAAATCGAGTACTACGAACTATGGAGGAAATTTGTTTGAGAGTTAGGCTTTGAGGTTGAATCAGAGAAAGGTGAACGAACGAGAGAGGGAGAGGGTTTACGGTGCCATGAACAGTGGAAAAGAAGTTTTAGGGTTCTGAGAGTAAATTGAGAAAGAGAGGAAGGAGACCCCATGTGGATTGGGCCTTGGGCCCATCAGTTTGTTGTTGTCCGTACGGACCCCCGTTTTTGGCCATTCGCACCCCTTCCCTCGTTTTTTTTCTGCTATGAATGGGTTGGGCCCAATGCCAAGATCTTCTGGGCATACACTCTGCGTTTTGGTCATACCCCCCTCCCCAGCTTTTTGTTTGGTTTTTTTTCTGGGTTGGGTCCAATATTTTTTTGCTGATACACTCCCCTTGTACTGCTGTACCCCCCTCCCTTTATATTTTCTTATTTTATTTTCTTTTATATAGTTTCATGAGTATGAAAAATATTTTGAGGAAAAAAGAAATATGAAAAGAAAATAGCTGAAAAGGAATAATGGAAAAAAAGAAATATAGAAAGGAAAGAAAAAATACATGAAAAAATATTTGGAGAAAAGAAAAGAAAATAAAGAGAAAAGAATATTGAAAAAGAGAAAATATTGGAAAAAGAAGAGAGGGAAAAATAGTAAAAATATTAGTTTGTAGATTTAATATTTTTTAGAGTACATTTTTCATGGAGTTTATTTTAGGGATAGTTTTAAATGTCCATTTGTTAGGGGACTCTTTTAGAGATAGTTTTAAAAGTCCACTTGTTAGGGGACTATTTTCCATTTGATTTTCCATGGTAAATGGATAGGATAGTATTTCCTAGGAGATTATTTTTCAGTTCCCAATCATTGTAACCATTTTTTCAGAATATTAATAAAACGAGATTTGAGTTGTGGTCCCGAAGTAGCCGAACTACAGCTGCTCTGATTTCTCGTACCAGACGAGAATATGTAGGCATAGGATGCGATATCCTAGCGAGCACACTAACCACTAACCTTTTGTTCTCTCGCTGCTGTGCGATCGAGACTTTCCCGCTGACGACTGATGTTATCCCTTTTCTCTTGCCCGAGTGCATTTGAGACCAGACCGTAGTTTTTTCCCATTAGGTTCCCGTACCTTCAAAACCAGATTAATTTCTCACTGCTGTGTGAGAACACCCAGATTAGCCATAGTTAGCCTGAACTACGTAAGCTCTGATCTTCCATGCAGTATGGAAGTACGTAGGCACAAGACGCGAAGTCTTGGCGAGCCAAATTCCCCGTAGTCCCGAACTACGTTGACTCTGACTTTCTCTCTTGAGAATACGTAGGCATAGAGTGGACGCTCTATCGAGTCAGTTTCCTTCCGTTTAGATTTACCAGCCGTAGATAGATTGTTTTTGCATCCTTTAGACAAACCAAGCAAGCGTGGATCCCGTCGAGTACGACGGACGTGAGGGGTGCTAATACCTTCCCCTTGCGTAACCGACTCCCGAACCCAGGTTTTGGTTGCGATGACCATACCTTTTCCCGTTTTTTGCGAGGTTTACTTCGAGCGTTTCCTTTCCCTCCGTTGGGATAAATAACGCACGGTGGCGACTCTTCTGTCAGCCGGCGCCGATTTTCGCAGTAGCGACACTAGGGGCATTGTAGCACCCTAAAATTTGCCCCATCGTGTCTTGGTTTACTGGCTTATGTTTCTTTACATTTTGCATTTCCGCATATCATAACATTGGTTTTTGATGAAGGTGAGATAATACTTAGAAGGGGGGTTGAATAAGTATGAAGATTAAAACTTAGAAATAAAAACTCAAGTATTTTTATCCTGGTTCGTTGAACTCAACTACTCCAGTCCACCCTTCCTAGAGTGATTTGCCTTTCTCAATCAAGGACTTAATCTACTATTTAATCAACTGATTACAATAGTAAGCACTTAGAACAACTGTTCAAAGTATTCTCAAGAACTACTGATCCTAACTGGATCTTCTTAAGGTTTACAATCAAATGTAATACAAATACAAGTGTTTAAGATTGCTTCTATAAAGCTTTATCACAACTGTGATTTTTCACTTAACTATTAAGAACAAAGAAAATAATTCTTAGAAAGAATATGAAATAGTATGAGAGCTTGAATGTTGATTTCTTTTCAATAATTTGTCAACTGAAGAAATTGGTGAAGTCTTGCTTTTATAGGCAGCTGATCCAAGGTGAGCTTCACGTTGAGAAGAGTGTCCAAAAGGTCTGAGCCTTTTTGTCTTCACATCAAGTGACCTTTCCTAGAAGAAGAAAGCACAGAAAAATCCTTTTTGTTTGTGTTCTTGTGTTTAGCATAAATAAGGAAAGAGACGTTTGGTTCACTCCAATGGATATAAACTTTGAATAATTCTTCTTCAGTTTTCAGCAAATGCATCAGAGTCTAAATAGATCAGAGCCTTCTGATGATGATCAGAGTCTTGCTGAATCAGAGTCTTCTGCAGCAGGTGTGCTTTCAGCGTGTTTAAGATCAGAGCATATTTGAGACAAAACTTCAATACTGGCAGCTTTAGTACTTTCAGAATCTTCTGTAGAAACTATGCTTTGAAAAACTCTTCATACAAAATTCTTCTTTTGTTCAGATGCTTCTGACTTGCTTCAGATTCTTCTGGAGCTTCTGCTTCAGATCCTTCTGGAGCTTCTGCTTCAGATCCTTCTGGAGCTTCTGCTTCAGAATCTTCTGGAGGCTACGTTTAGGATCTTCTGTTGGCAGCAATCAGAATCTTCTAATATATGCATCTGGCGCTTCAGAGTCTAGGAAATTTCTTATGTTCAATTCTGATTTGCTTCTAGAGTGTTGATTCCTTTACTATCTGCAGTAAAAACTCTCAAGCAAATTTTAGAGTATATAATTTTTAAATACAAAATTTCATATTAGTTATCATCAAAACATAGAGATATTATTAAGAACCAATCTGTGTTCTAACAATCTCCCCCTTTTTTATGATGACAAAAACATCAGAAATTTTGTTTAATTGAAAATATAATAATTATAACTCCCCCTGAGATGATGAATCTCCCCCTGAATTAAATACAAATAAGGAATAGAAACTTCCCTTTTGTCTTGAGTAATTTTCAGAGTTAGATCTTGATTGTTCTTTTAACATTTGAGAGTCAGAATGTCTTGCAAATTTCAGAGTCAGAGTTTGATAATTGTCAAGTGATCTGAGAGTCTCAAAGTTTCTTTTACAGAGTGTACTTATCAAATGTTCTGAAATACTCAGATTAAATGTTAGATAGAATAGATATGTCTGAAGTTTCATTCTGGTGAAGTTTAATTAAACAGATCAGATCTATATTTTCTCCCCCTTTTTTGTCATAAGCAAAAAGTGAAAACTTTTAAAAAGGCAAATAAAAGGAAACACTAAAGAAGATAAATCATGTGGAGAAAACTTTGAGATTTCATTCAAAATGGTTCAGAGCCAAAGTACATGCATCAGAAGATATTCAAAAAATACATAAGCAAACATCAGATGCAAAAACATCAGAATGAAAAAATGAAAAACTAATAGTGTTTTGACAAAAGCATCTTCAACAGATCCGTGATCTCAGAGGAGGACTGTTCTTGCTTTGACATCCACTTAGCCATTGTTTCATTCTTCTGATCCTGTTTGGACATCCACTCTGTCATGTCTTCAGACTTTTTATCCTGTTTGGCCTTCCAAGACTTGATCTCTGATTGACCAGCTTCCAGAGCAGCAATTTTATCCTCAAAATCTGGATGTTCTTTCTTAATCTCAGATGAAGAAGGTTGATCATTTTCTGGAGCTTGAACAGAGTCAATTTCCATAGGATATGTAGATCTTGGAGCATTAGAGCCAGAAGGAAGTTCTACCAGGGTCATGGCCAAAGGGTTGTCTTCAGATGCAGAGTCAGTAGTTTCTTCTGATGATGGAGGAGCATTTGTAAGTAGTGGTCCAGATCTCTTGACAGTCCAGAATAAATTTCTTGCAGCTTCAGCAAATCTGAGCTTCGCATCATCAGAACATATATTCTTCAGATTTGATGCTACAGTGTTGAATCTGCTGATGAATCCATTCCAGATGACATCAGATACTTGGGCATCCATTGTTGCTGAACACTTCCTCTGTACAGTACCTAAATACAACTGTATTTCTTGCAAAAAATATTGAAATAAATTATTAACATTAAGTCTAAGTTTGGGATGTAACAGAGTTTCCAAAGTTATTGGTTTTGGTTGGGGAGTAGGTGGAAAAATGGATTTCTGAATGGAGATTAGAGGAGGAGGGTAGTAGGGTATGAAAGGAATTTCAGGGGCTTGTTCAGGTTTGGATTTGTTTAAAGCATTTAACAGATTTGGTTTTCCTCTGGTGTGATAGGGAACCACATCAAAGGGTTTATTTGAGTAAGGTTGGAAAGCAGATTTTGCAGGTTCATTAGAAGCAACAGTTTTATCACATGAAACAGGTGTAGCTGAAGTAACAGCTTTTGCAGATTTAGCAGAATATGATATTGTTGCTAATGAACTTACATATGACATGGATTGAATATAGGTGAGAAGCGCATATGGTAGGGTCATTGTAACTTTGGGTTTCAAGGGATTGATAGGGTCAGATGGTTCAACTCTGTCATAGAAATCTTTGAGTTTGAAACCATAAGCAAGATTGTGAAACAGAGATGAGACTTGTGCACATGAAATAGATGTTCTTGGAGTAGATGTTGGGTTAGGATTTGGGATGAGAATTTCAGATGCTGGATTAGGTGTGGGAGTAGGATCTGGAATAGGAACTTTAGATGATACAGGGGGTTCTGGTTGGTTTACCTCAGAATCTCTGTGAGAAGGAGAGATTAGAAAATCTGGATGAATGTCAGATTCTGAGGAGTTTGATGAAGTGGTTGGAGTGCAAGAGTAGAAGACACTTGAAAAACAGTTTTCAGAGGTGTAACATCAAGAACTTCTGTCTCAGGGATGTTGGTTGATTCTGAGGGATTTTCAGAAGGTTTTGATGGGGGTTCTGAGGTGGGTGGATCAGATGAAATTTTTACTGGTTCAGATGAAACTGGAACAGAGTCAGTGGATTCAGATGTTTTGGATGGTGGATTATCTGATTGTGGTTGTTTCTCTTGCTGTTGTGTTTGAGGTTCAGATGATTTTGGTGGTTGATGTTCAGAGTCTTTTTCTTGTTGAGGTTCAGATTGTTTTTCTGGTTGTTTTTGTGGTACAGATGGTTTGGTTGGAACCTCTGGTTGTGGAGTCTGAATTTTTGTTGTTGTTGGTGTTGGAACAGATGATTGTTTTTGTGGTGAGATAGAAAGTGGGGTAGAAGATTTTTATGGAGATGGAGTAGAAACATGAGGTGGAACAGTAACAGATTTATTTTGTGTAGAGGGAGGTTTTGGAATAGACTTAACATTAGAATCATTTATAACAATAGGATTTGCAGAAGATACAGAAGTTTTAGTACCTTTAATCTTGATTCTTTTAGCTGGTACAGAAGGAGTGTCTCCGGATTCTTTCCTCTTTAGCAGCTTCTGTGGCTTCTCAGCAATCTTGATCTTCTTCTGAACAGGTGCAGCTACTGCTTCTGGTTGAGTCCTCTTTCATGGTGGTTCTTCTTCTTCTGCAACAGGCAATGGTTGTCTTGCTCTCTTTATAATGTCTGCAGGAATAGGCTTTCCTTCTTTCATGCACTCATCAATATACATTACAACAATTTCCCTTGGTTCTTCAGCATAGAATAGAGGGTAATCATCTATAGGAATTCTCTTCTGACTCAGTTCAGATATGTTTAGCTTCTTGGGAGCTGTTGTGAGTTCTTCCACTATTTTAAGTCTCTGAAGGCTTTTGGCATTCAGAGGCTTTCCCAAAATAAATTCCAATTCCTCTGTGACTCCAGCAGCGTACAGAGCAGTTACAAGTCCATTCTCAGTTAGAAGATCTGAGATTAACCTTCCAAATGGAATCCAGGTTCTGATCTTCTGACCTTTTTCTTTCACATATTCTCTAGAGGCATTTATATGATTCCAAAGATGCATAAAGAGAATATATGGAAGATCTACCTTGGTGCTCTAACTGAGTCAATACATAAAATAGAGTTGTTCATTATTGACATAGTCTGGAGAGTTGGTTGACTTCCTGTGATGAATGCATCCCATGAAGATCTTAGCCCAGATCTTGTAGTCAGGCTTCAGATCCTTGAACTTATTAGAAGCTTGTCCAGCAGTCATCACTTCTTCATACACTTCATCCATATCCACACACCCAGCTGGCAAGTGTGATACTCCATCTGTTTCCTCATAGACAATGAGTTTTCTAATCAGATCTTCTGTTATAATTATCTCTTTGCCCAGAACAAAAGATAGAATAAACTTGGGGTAAACAGAAGCATGGATCCATAACTCTTTCACAAGAAGGGGGTAAACTAGTCCAAAAAGTCTATCAAAATACTTCACCCATCCTTGAGCACCTATAATGGAACGAAACTCAAATCCATTCTCAGCAAGTGAATCAAATTCCACAATTGATTCACACAGAACTTCCAGTTTTTCAACAGGTGTGAGCAAAGTTCTTTTTGGTGGAGAATAAGGAGTTACGCCCATGTTAGCAGAGGTAACTGCAGCCATTGTAGATTGAAATTGTGCAGCAGTTGATGATGAAGTTGCCATTGAAGATGGTTTTGTCACACGCTTAGGGTTTTTATGCAGAGAGAAGAGAAGATGGAAATGCATAAAATGTCTGAGATGTGAAAAGTGTGAATCTGAAGAGAAGAGATGTATTTATACTAAAACATGTAGGCATACAAACAGTCAGAATTTGGCACGTTTGAACAAAGCATTAAATGAAAAAGAATAAAATCATTTCAAGCATTTATTGCTTCTGACAATTTGGGGGGAAAATCAAGATTTTCACTATTCAAACTTCACCTCAAACGTCTCTTCAGTAGTGTACACGCCACCTTTGTAGATTTGGAGTGACACGTGTTTGCTTGCATGTGTTCTGAATTCTCTTGAGAAATGAAACGTTAACCAACATTCAGATCCTCTAAGGATTGTTAGTTCAGAGTTTCACAAAAATATTTAAAGAAAATAAATAAGCAATCAGAAGAAATACTTCAGAGCATTAGGCATTTTTGCATCTATAAAATTCGCTTCTGACAAATATCATTCTGGACAAAAATCCATACCAATATTTTTCAGAATAAATATAAATCTATCTTCAACAAGGGGTTTTGTAAAAATATCTGTCCATTGATGATCTGTATCAACAAAGGCTAAATTTATGATTCCCTTCTGAACATAGTCTCTGATGAAATGATGCTTAATTTCTATATGTTTTGCCTTAGAATGTAAAATGGGGTTTTTAGACAAACATATAGCAGAAGTATTATCACAGAAGATAGAAATGTTACTTTCAAATATCTGATAATCTTTTAGTTGACTTTTCATCCAGAGCATCTGCGTGCTACATCCAGCAGCAGCAATATATTCTGCCTCTGTGGTTGAAAGTGCAATTGTGGGTTGCTTCTTGCTGTACCAAGAGATTAGATTTCTTCCTAGAAATTGACAACTTCCAGAAGTACTTTTCCTTTCCACTCTGTCTCCAGTGTAGTCAGCATCATAGAATCCAACTAATTTGAAATCATCAGATTTTCTGTAACACAAACCCACATTAGAAGTACCTTTCAGATACCTTAGAATCCTCTTGACAGCTGTCAAGTGTGATTCTCTAGGATCTGGTTGGAATCTAGCACACAAGCATACACTGAACAATATGTCAGGTCTAGAAGCAGTTAAGTAAAGAAGAGATCCTATCATACCTCTGTAGAGCTTCTGATCTACTTTCTTACTTACCTCTTCCTTGCCAAGTGAGCTAGTTGGATGCATGGGAGTTTTTGCCAGCTTACTATCAGTCATGTTAAATTTCTTCAGAAGTTCTTTAACATATTTGGTCTGATGTATGTAAGTGCACTCTGGAGTTTGATTGACTTGGATTCCTAGAAAGAATCTCAGTTCTCCCATCATGCTCATTTCAAATTCTGCCTGCATACATGTAGCAAACTCTTTTCCCAGCATAGTATTGGTAGATCCAAATATTATATCATCCACATAAATTTGACAAATTAGAAGATCTTTCTTAATTGATTTACAAAAGAGTGTTGTGTCCACTTTGCCTCTGATGAAATTTTTCTTCAGAAGAAAATTGCTCAATCTCTCATACCAAGCTCTGGGAGCTTGTTTTAAACCATATAGAGATTTTTTTAATTTGAAAACATGATCTGGAAAATTTTCATTTTCAAAACTAGGAGGTTGGTGGACATAAACTTCTTCTTCTATAATACCATTTAGAAAGGCACTTTTAACATCCATCTGATACAGAGTGATGTTATTTTGTGCAGCAAATGAAATAAGAAGGCGTATAGATTCTAACCTTGCCACTGGAGCATAAGTTTCAGTGTAATCAATACCTTCTTGTTGACTGTACCCTTGAGCAACAAGCCTTGCCTTATTTCTTTCAACTTCTCCTTTCCCATTTAGCTTATTTCTGAAGACCCATTTTGTTCCAATTATATTGAATCCTTGTGGTCTTTGAACTAAATCTCACACATCATTTCTGGTGAATTGATTTAACTCTTCTTGCATGACAATAATCCAATCATTGTCTTGCAGAGCTTCATTTACAGAAGATGGTTCAATTTCTGACACCAGTCCAAATAATGATGCTTCAGATGATCTTAGAAAGGATCTTGTTCTGATGGGATCATCCTTCTTTCCAATAATGACATTCTCTGGATGAGAAGCTTTAATTCTGGATGATGATCCTCTAACAGTTGATTCTTCAGAAATGTTTAGATTGTTCATCTGAGAAGTTAAAGGAATAGCATCTGGCGTTGCTTCTGGTTCCTTCACTTGAGCTTTGTCTTCCTCTGGGACTTCAGATTCTGTAAAGACTACTTCTCTATCTGCAGAGTTTTCAGACTGCTTTGAATTTTTATTGCCAAGCTTATCATCAAATCTAACATGAATAGATTCTTCAACAATTTGTGTCTCAGTGTTGTATACTTTGTAGCCTTTAGAGCGTTCAGAATATCCAAGCACGAAACACTTCTGTGCTTTGGAGTCAAACTTGTTCAGATTTTCTTTAGTATTTAACATATAACAAATACATCCAAAAGGATGAAAATATGAAATGTTGGGCTTTTTGTTCTTCTACAGTTCATCTGGAGTCTTCTCCAGAAGAGGTCTTACAGACACTCTGTTCTGAATGTAACAGGTTGTGTTGATTGCTTCTGCCCAAAAGTGTTTTGCCAGATTTGTCTCATTGATCATGGTTCTAGCCATTTCTTGCAAAGTTCTGTTTTTCCTCTCTACAACCCCATTTTGTTGTGGAGTTCTAGGACAGGAAAAATCATGAGCAATGCCATTTTCATTAAAATATTTTTCAAAATATTTATTTTCAAATTCACCACCATGATCACTTCTGACTTTTATAATTTTGAAATCTTTTTCATTCTGGACTTGCTTGCAGAAGTCAAAGAACACAGAATGTGACTCATCCTTGTGTTTTAAGAACTTTACCCATGTCCATCTACTATATTCATCAACAATGACTAATCCATACTTCTTGCCTCTGATGGATGCAGTTTTCACTGGTCCAAACAGATCAATATGAAGTAATTCTAGTGGTCTGGAAGTAGAAACAACATTTTTTGATTTAAAAGATGATTTTGAAAACTTCCCTTTTTGGCATGCTTCACAAAGAGCATCTGAGGTGAACTTCAGATTAGGAAGTCCTCTGACAAGATTAAGTTTATTAATATGAGATATACATCTCATATTAATATGCCCCAATCTTCTGTGCCAGACCCATTGCTCTTCATTAACAGACAAGAGGCATTTAACATTCTGAACTTTAAGTTCTGAAAGATTTATTTTATAAATGTTGTTTTTCCTATTACCACTAAATAGGATAGAGCCATCCTTTTTACTAATAGCTTTACAACATTTTTGATTAAAGATAATATCATAACCATTGTCACTTAATTGACTTATGGACAATAAGTTATGCTTTAACCCTTCAACAAGTAAAACATTAGTAATAGAGGGAAGTTTACCATTTCCAATGGTGCCAGATCCAATGATCTTGCCCTTCTGGTTCCCTCCAAATTTCACATCACCTCCAGATCTAAGCTCCAGGCTTTGGAACATAGACTTTTCTCCTGTCATGTGTCGTGAGCATCCAGAGTCCAGGTACCATGATTGGTGTCCTGACCTTGCTGCTAAGAACATCTGCAACAGGAATTATTTTACTTTTAGGTACCCAGATCTTCTTGGGTCCTTTAGGGTTAGTGGTTCTGAAGGTTTGTCTAAACTTCTGTTTTTCAACATAAGGTTTATTCTGACTAGCCTTAGATTTAAACACATGAATATTCTTTTCAGAGCGTGTTTGTTCAATATTATTTAAGTGACCAAATTTAAAGTATGAATATAAAGGAGTTTTCTTGATGATAATCTTATCAACAGGTTTTCGATTTAAATCCTTTCCAGAGGAGGATTCATATCCAATTCCTTTTATGTTATTTCTGCTAACCCCATAGATCATAGAAGCCATTTTGCTTCTGTCTATGCTTTTAGCAAGAAACTTCTGAAAGCTATAATCATATTTTTCCAAAATATTTTTGCATTCAGATTCAGTTTCAGAATCAGAGTTTTGTTGAGCTAATTCAAAATCATTTTTCAATTTTAAGTTCTTTTCATTTAGCTCAGCTACTTCTGATTTGAGAATATTATTCTCAGATACAAGATTGCTTTGACGCTTCTTGTATTTGAGTTTAATATTGTTATAGCTTTTCAGAACTTCTGATAACACTTTGATAAGTTCTTCTTTAGTAAGTTTAGCCATTACCTCTTCAGCGTCAGAGTCAGATTCAGAGTCAGATTCAGATCCTGAAGTTCCTTCCTCCTGATCTTCTATGTCTGCCATCAAAGCTACATTGGCACATTCCTCTTCTGACTCAGATTCAGATTCAGATGTATCTGAATCATCCCAGGTGGCCATCAGAACCTTTTTCTTCTTTTCAAATTTTCTTTTAGGTTTTTCTTTCAGCACCTTTGGACATTCATTTTTGTAATGTCCAGGTTCTTTACATTCATAACATACAACCTCCTTTTTTCCAGATCTTCTGTTTCCAGAAGATTCTTTTCTTTGGTCAGGTTTCCTGAAGTTTCTAAACTTCTTTCCTTTATGCTTCCAGAGTTTGTTTATTCTTCTGGACAGCATGGATAGTTCATCTTCATCTTCAGATGAGGATTCTTCAGAGCTTTCCTCTATTACCTGCAATACTTTAGCAGATTTATTAGATTTTAAAGCAACAGATTTACCTTTCTTTTGAGGTTCATCTTCCTCAAGTTCTATTTCATGACTTCTTAGTGAACTGATCAATTCCTCCAAGGAGATCTTGTTCAGATCTTTAGCCATCTTCAGCGCTGTCACCATAGGTCTCCATCTGGTGGGTAAGCTTCTGATGATCTTTTTCACATGATCAGCAGTAGAATATCCTTTGTCCAGAACCTTTAGTCCAGCTGTAAGTATTTGAAATCTGGAGAACATAGCTTCAACAGATTCAGAGTCTTCCATCTTGAAGGCTTCATACTTTTGGATCAGAGCCAGAGCTTTTGTTTCCTTGACTTGAGAGTTTCCCTCATGAGTCATTTTAAAGTATTCAAACATATCAAATGCAGTTTCCCTGTTTGTAATTTTTTCATACTCAGTGTGCGATATTGCATTCAACAATATTGTTCTGGCCTTGTGATGATTTCTAAATTCTTTCTTCTGAGCATCTGTCATAGATTTTCTGTCTATCTTCTTGCCATTCCCATCAGTGGGATGAACATATCCATCTATGACCAGATCCCATAAATCAGCATCATATCCAAGGAAAAAACTTTCAATTCTGTCTTTCCAATAATCAAATTTCTCCCCATCAAACATAGGGGGTTTGGTGCTGATTCTGTCCCTTTCTTCATATTTGTTGTTAATGTTAGACATTGTATTATCAGCCATAGTAACAACCAAATATATATCAAAGTATTTCTCTCTGGATCTTTACTGTCACTGTTAAGTGGTAGCACACACAGAACCGGAGCTCTGATGCCAACTGAAGGTGAGATAATACTTAGAAGGGGGGGTTGAATAAGTATGAAGATTAAAACTTAGAAATAAAAACTCAAGTATTTTTATCCTGGTTCGTTGAACTCAACGAATCCAGTCCACCCTTCCTAGAGTGATTTGCCTTTCTCAATCAAGGACTTAATCCACTATTTAATCAACTGATTACAATAGTAAGCACTTAGAACAATTGTTCAAAGTCTTCTCAAGAACTACTGATCCTAACTGGATCTTCTTAAGGTTTACAATCAAATGTAATACAAATACAAGTGTTTAAGATTGCTTCTATAAAGCTTTATCACAACTGTGATTTTTCACTTAACTATTAAAAACAAAGAAAATAATTCTTAGAAAGAATATGAAATAGTATGAGAGCTTGAATGTTGATTTCTTTTCAATAATTCATCAACTGAAGAAATTGGTGAAGTCTTGCTTTTATAGGCAGCTGATCCAAGGTGAGCTTCACGTTGAGAAGAGTGTCCAAAAGGTCTGAGCCTTTTTGTCTTCACATCAAGTGACCTTTCCTAGAAGAAGAAAGCACAGAAAAATCCTTTTTGTCTGTGTTCTTGTGTCTAGCATAAATAAGGAAAGAGACGTTTGGTTCACTCCAACGGATATAAACTTTGAATAATTCTTCTTCAGTTTTCAGCAAATGCATCAGAGTCTAAATAGATCAGAGCCTTCTGATGATGATCAGAGTCTTGCTGAATCAGAGTCTTCTGCAGCAGGTGTGATTTCAGCGTGTTTAAGATCAGAGCATATTTGAGACAAAACTTCAGTACTGGCAGCTTTAGTACTTTCAGAATCTTCTGTAGAAACTATGCTTTGAAAAACTCTTCATACAGAATTCTTCTTTTGTTCAGATGCTTCTGACTTGCTTCAGATTCTTCTGGAGCTTCTGCTTTAGATCCTTCTGGAGCTTCTGCTTCAGAATCTTCTGGAGGCTACGCTCAGGATCTTCTATTGGCAGCAATCAGAATCTTCTAGTATATGCATCTGGCGCTTCAGAGTCTAGGAAATTTCTTATGTTCAATTCTGATTTGCTTCTGGAGTGTTGATTCCTTTACTATCTGCAGTAAAAACTCTCAAGCAAATTTTATAGTATATAATTCTTAAATAGAAAATTTCATATTAGTTATCATCAAAACATAGAGATATTATTAAGAACCAATATGTGTTCTAACACTTGAGGCATGAAATCAAGGTGTTTTTGTGGCTCATGATTCCCTTTCATTGCAAGAGTTCGAACATCGAGCATCAGAGGCTCCGACATATATTTTGGCCCCACGATCGAGAGGTCGATTTCATTCAGTAGGTTATTTTTAGCTCAGGAGACGGTGTACAGGCTATCTCAGGCATTCTCACAGTTATAATATCCAAGGGCAAGTTTCAGAGGCTTAACGGAGCTTTGAACAGGTGGCAGCGGGTGATTATATAGGTTTCCCTCCATTTGGCGCCAATTTGGACATTTTTGAATGTGGTAATCGGTTACTCTGGGCGAAATTTGCCAAGAAATTTGAATTTTCAGCATTGCAAATTTTCCAATCATTTTCAACCATTGATTTCACATGATCACCATTGGAAGGATCTAGAATTGTTTTAATTTTTATTATTTTCCTCCAAATTTCAAACACTCCATTCCTAATTCCACTCTTAATTTCCATTCCAAATACTAATCTACATTCCAAACCATATTTTGATTCCTAACCTAGAGCTTATTTAAGTGAATTTTCTCCAAACCTCACTCACTCACACCATTTCACTCTCATTTTTCATCTCAATTTCAGAATTTGCTCCCAAATTCTCTCAACTCTTTCACTCTCAAAACCTCCATTAAATATCTTTCCACTTGAGTTCATTGATTCTTCATTGAAATCCTTGAATTCTAGAGCTGAACCTCCATCATTCATCTCCATTATCTTCAATTCATCACTCAATTTTCATTTGAATTGAGATCTGAATTTGGAAGCTAGATTTGAAGTGCTTTTGGATCAATCTTGGCTTGATTTTGCTTGTTCTTCACTTCTACTATAAGGAAGCTCTTGGATCTTGAAGATTCTCTGGGTTTCTAGCTTGGATCTGTTAATTTCAAGTGAATCAACACTTACCAAAGCAAATCTCAGTTTTGAAGGTTGGTGAATTCTAGATCCAATTATGTTTTGAGCTTATTCGCATAATCACAATGTAGACCCATGGCTTTTGAGGCATTTTGATCAATTTTGATGATTTTGATCTTTGTGATTTGTGATCCCAATGTTTGATTGTGTTTAAATGATGTTTGATCACTTATTCTTGATGATAAATTCGTGCTTGTTTGATTACATGTTCATGTGAGTGATTGGATAAGTTGCTTGCTGCTGAAAACTGATTTTAGAAGCTGTTTTTCTGTTTCTGTCTCAGTGGTAACCGGTTACCATTAGTAGGTAGCCGATTACCCTGCACAAATTTCACGTTTTAAAGCATTTTTTCAATAGGTAACTGGTTACCTGATTTTGGTAACCAATTACCACTGAGGCAGAATGTGTGTTTCTTGCATTTTCTTGCTTGTTTGAGTTCCTTTTCACATATGAACTTCATGGATTGATGTAATGCATTTATATGGATTGTTTTTGACATGTTTCATCATTCTCGAATGTTTGATCTCGATTTTTTGACACGTAATGTCTGGTTTTCGTTTGAATGCTAAACATGTTCATGTTGCTTGATTGATGGTTGGTCGTATGACTTATATGATTATAGCATGTTTAATTGATTATCATTGTTGATTGTCTTGCTGGATGTTTGATGCATGTTTGCATTTGTTTCCAATTCCGCTTTGTCGCACGCTTGTTTGATCGTTCGATCGTTCAATTTGAATTGAAGAGCATGTCGATCTTATTTATTCTTGTTGATACAATATTGTTGATCAATTATGTTTGATTGTTGAAGCATGTCCTTACTTGCATGATATCTATCCATGATTGGTGTTTGTTTATGATTAATTGCATTCAAGCGTGCTTGTTGCCCTACTTTCCAGATCTGTGGTTATTCTGAATTTGCATGTTGTATTTGCCTTGCTTACTTGATGCCTACTTTTTACACCTGCTTTTGTGCCGAAACATGTGTTGTTATAGGTTGTCTTGCTTGTGTGTTGGATTTTGTTGCTGTTTGTGCAAGAGGCGTTGTTGTAGCTGCTGTTTTTGCCTTGCTTTCTTGCTTTTTGCTTTGCATGTTCCCTTAGGATTCTTATTCTAATTTAATTTCCGATTATACTTGGAGTAGGATAGACACTAGGATTGCAATCCGAGCATGATAACATTAAGCTAGTCCATTTTAATCTCAACCTTAGGTCCATCTTTTGCATGCTAACATTAGGATAGAATCTTCTTTCGCATCTCAATCTTAGGACCACTTTGCATGACAACGTTAGGGACGAGTTTCTGTTAGACCTTTTGTGCGTCTCTCTTCTCATCTCAAAACAATTCTAACTCATCTAATAAATACGATGAACGTTGTGCGTCACGAGCCTTAAGCACGTGGGAAATAATGAGTGAGGGGTCTCCTCTCGCTTGTCTAGAGCGTTTAGTGTACTGCCCATCTGAGGGCAATATGCGACGCATTCGCTCCTATGTCATAGTCTTTAGTGCAACGTGAATCACAAAGTAAACTAATTCACTTCACTAAAACTCATAAACAAAATTCAAACCTTGTTATTCTTCGAAATTTGTGTTTCAAACTCATTTTCAGAAAAGAGTACGTTACTTTTCCGTTCTACCGCAAACAGACATCGACCCTAACTGCGGCAATGGGAATTTAACGTCGCTCTAAAAAAACACTTAACCAACCTGCGGTTTAGTTACCCGAACTACATTTGCTCTGATTTCTCATACTAGATGAGGATAAGTAGGCACAAGATGGCGATGTCTTGGCGAGCAACCTTCCCCCCATCACCCGTCGTGTTCCGAACTACGTTGACTCTGACTTTTCCATTGCACGAGGGAATACGTAGGCATAGGGCGATGATGTTCTATCGAGTCTCTTTCTTTTTTCTTTTGTTCTCGTTTCCGTTTAGCAGTAGCTTATAGATAAACACACCCTTTGATTAAACAACAAGCGTGGATTCCGTTGAGTACAACGGACGTGAGGGGTGTTAATACCTTCCCCCTGCGTAACCGACTCCCGAACCCAAGATTTGGTTGCGATAACCTTGTCTTCTCCTTTCTTTTAGGTTTTTTCCGATTGTTTCCTTTCCCTCGCTTTGGGATAAATAACGTTCAGTGGCGACTCTTCTGTTTTTTCTGCTGGGTGTTTTTCGCAGTTGCGACAGGCCTAAGCAAGGAAGTATTGGGTTCGTGGAATCTAAGCAAGAAGTCTCGAGAGCTTGAGCAGAAGTCTTGGACCTTGGCTCTCAACAATTGTAAAAGTCTTATGCAAAATGCATAAGCTATAGTGAAAACTCTTATGAAGCAAGTGCACTGAACTACTCTCAGTTTGAGAGGAATCAATATAAATCTTTGTGTCTTCTGCTATTATTTATTTGCTTCTGTTAACAATCTGCTTCTAAGAATTAACCAGAATCTGAACACTAGTTTAGATGCTGAACTCTGATCAGATGCAAACTAAGAAAACAGAAAACACAATTCAACCTCCTTTTTTTTGTGTACTTTTCTCACCTTCAACCCTAATTTATCGCACTAGCACACGTGTCAGAAGAAGACGACAAAACATTTCAATGATGGAAATACATATAATGTGCTTGTTTTCAACTACTTTTTCAACTTACTCTAAACGTTTCAAGTCTAGCTCACCTTGGATAACGTCTTAGATGTCCTCTAAAATTACTAAAGGCTTCCCTGACTCAATCAGTTATCGGCAAAGCCTTCAGGGGAAATTCTTATATGTCGGCCAAAGACTCCATTCATCTCAAATCCAGTCCACCCGTTCCAAGGTATAAAAAGTGTGTTCACATAAAAAGTAAAGTACACTCTCTTATCTCTATATTTTTACTACACACTTCTTAGGGATTGGCCAAGACTTTTTAGAGACTTAGGGTTAATAATAAAAATAGACCCCTAATTAAAAAAATGAACAACTAACATTAAATTTAGATTATATAATAATTTTTTAATTATTTAATTATGAAAATAAATATTAATTAAATTTTACATTAAAGATTAATGATTAAAAAATAATTATATATAAATAAAAAAGCGCATACGAGTAAAGAATTTTGATCATGGTAAAACTTGCATTTTACAATTACATGAATTCAATTTCGTTTGACATTATTTTTTTATAATTTTATTTAAAAAATTACTTAAAATTATAAATGTTGTGGTCAAGGTTCGAACATGCGATATATATATATATATATATATATATATATATATATATATATATATATATATATATATATATATATATATATATATATATATATATATATATATATATATATATATATATATATATATATATATATATATATATATATATATATATATATATATATATATATATATGTATAAGGACATATCAAGTGAGATGAATTTTAAAATGAAAAATGAGAGGAACAAACAACGACCATTAGATCATGATTAAATTTATTTATTAATGTGACTATTAATATCTCTCTCTCTCTCTCTCTCTCTCTCTCTCTCTCTCTCTCTCTCTCTCTCTCTCTCTCTCTATATATATATATATATATATATATATATATATATATATATATATATATATATATATATATATATATATATATATATATATATATATATATATATATATATATATATATATATATATATATATATATATATATATATATATATATATATATATATATATATATATATATATATATATATATATATATATATATATATATATATATATATATATATATATATATATATATATATATATATATATATATATATATATATATATATATATATATATATATATATATATATATATATATATATATATATATATATATATATTACAAACTCATTATTTAAATTTTTTCAAAATATTACATTCAAATAAAATGACTAATTCAAACACATTCTTAATATATATATTGTGGTCAAGGTTGGAACATGCGATATATATATATATATATATATATATATATATATATATATATATATATATATATATATATATATATATATATATATATATATATATATATATATATATATATATATATATATATATATATATATATATATATATATATATATATATATATATATATATATATATATATATTATATATATATATATATATATATATATATATATATATATATATATATATATATATATATATATATATATATATATATATATATATATATATATATATATATATATATATATATATATATATATATATATATATATATATATATATATATATATATATATATATATATATATATATATATATATATATATATATATATATATATATATATATATATATATATATATATATATATATATTACAATTTAATTTACAAACCCATCGATTTAAATTTTTTCAAAATATTACATTCATTAAAATAAAATTACTAATTCAAACACATTCTTAATATCTCTTTTTGAAATTAACAAAAAATAATATTGTAAAATCGTATATATTCTTTTCTTATATATAGAAGTTAATTGTGTTTTGTTAATTTGTGTAAAAGAACCAAAAATATCTTATAAATTAAAATGTAGAGAGCCGTAAAAAAAAAATCCACATGTTTGAAACGAACTGAAACTAGGGAAAAATAATAAATATTATTATCTTAGTCAGTAATAGATATTTTGACGAAAAATTGTAGTAGATATTATTATCTCATTCAATAATAGATATTTTGACAAAAATAAAACTAGTCACACACATAAACCACTTGAATTTTATTTGACAAAATAATACACAGGAATGCATACGTATGCGAACGCTTTATTTCCATATTAAGTTTGATATGATCCCTTTAGAAATGCTTTCTACACTCCATATACGGAAAAATATTCTAAATACAAATAAAAATAAAGAGAGAAACAAATGAACTATAAACATGTGGACGTTATAGTTCCAAATAAAGATGTGGCTGTAAGAGAAGAACTTAGTTTTCCGTGTCCATTACTCAAGCCTGCGTCCCTTTCCGAAAAGTGAGTTCAAGGTTAAAAAAGGAAAAGAAAAAATGCCTGTCAACTCAACTGGATATAATAATTGAATATCAGATAGCTACTCCTACTACTTACACAATTTCAAATTCACGTGATATATATCAAAATAAAAACATCATACTTATGCGATAGATAATGTATATATTTATATTTTTACTTTTTTTATTTTTACTAACTTACACGCATTTCAAAAATAAATAAATAATATTTTAATAAAAATAATACTTAATTACAATAATACTATTTTTTTACTAACATTCTACTAGTTTTATAAATTATAAAAGAAATTAGGAGCTTTCTTTTTTACTATAAGAAGCATATTCCTATGATTGTTTTAATTACCTTATTTAGTCGAGTCTGTCCAGGAATAAAAACATCATTTAGTATCATAGAAGATATTTTGATAAAAAAATCATTACTCTTTATGAAGAGTCTGGTGTAGGGTCATTCTTCTCATTACTTTCCCTTTCTCTTTTCCAAATATAACCCATCACAAGACAAACCAGCTGTCTCATTATACATGTAAAATATCTAAACTCACTCACTCACACAAAACATCACACACTCACACTCTCACACTATTACCTCTTTCCTTCAACTTCAACCATGGTTCCCTATATATACAACACCTTACTCTTCACAATCTTTACACCAGTTCTATTTTCAGTCCCCAATTTCTCTATCAATACCTTTTTCTATTGTCCCCATCACAAAAATATGTTTCCAACTAACATCTCTTCCACTTCACAGCCCAGTTCCTCAAAACCTTCCACTTCCTCCAACACGACATTGCCAAATTTAGAGGTCGCTCATGACATGTCAGTTTTCAACGAGGAACTGCGGTTAGCTGCTAGCACACCAAAGAAGCGTGCCGGGAGGAAGAAGTTCAAGGAGACTCGCCACCCTGTGTATAGGGGTGTAAGGAGGAGGAACTTAGATAAATGGGTCTGTGAAATGAGAGAGCCAAACAAGAAGACTAAAATTTGGCTAGGAACTTTTCCAACAGCCGAGATGGCAGCCCGAGCTCACGATGTTGCAGCATTGGCATTGAGAGGTCGTTACGCCTGTCTCAACTTTGCAGATTCGGCGTGGCGACTCCCCGTTCCTGCCACTACCGAGACAAAAGATATACAAAAGGCAGCTGCACGAGCCGCCGAAGCTTTCAGACCATATAACAAGACTTTAGAATCAGACGAGGCTTTTAGACCAGACAAGACTTTAGAACTAGACGAGGCTTTCGAACCAAATAAGACTTTAACGACTAATGACATTGACACGACAGTAGCTTCTGCCACAGAAGAGCAACTTATGTTTCGTATGGAAGAGGAAGAAGAAGAGAAAGAGCTGAGCATTCCAGAAATGCTAAAGAATATGGCATTAATGTCGCCAACACATAGCTTGGGACATGAGGATGAACATAATGAAGCAGACTTTGAAGACGTTGAGGTGTCACTATGGAGTTTTTCAATTTGATTTATCTGTATTCTTTATAATATAAAGTTCACTTTATTTTTGGATTTCAGAATGGAAGATTGTCTGTCCTATGCTATTTTATTATTATTGTGCAACAGATAATCTATTTATGTGGAATTAAAAATTATATTTTTTTTCATAGCTTTTATGAGAATGTAACTAATAAGGTATAAAGTGCATCTCTAATCCTTTTTTTAGTATTTTCTATAAAAGGATACAAATATAAATCAACAAAAGACTACACAAGTATCACATCATAGTCATGATCATTTCAATCAAAAGGACTCACAAATGCCTATTATCCAACATCTAATTCCCTAACCAGTTCAAAAAATATAAAAGAATAATCAATATTTCATAATTTCTCAGATCCAACCAGACAATATAGTAATTCATACTGATTTTAGAATCAAATTTCAATCTTTGCAGATCTAAGTATGAAGAAGCTGTCAAACAAGAAGATAGAGTAATCCAAAAGCATCAACAAAAAACCAAAACCTAATCAGAAATTAAATGTAAAACTAACCAAAATCAGAATTGAGAACAAAATCAAAGTGAAAATGAATAACTAATGTCTACTAATTTTGAAATACAAACGGAGAAGAAGAGAATTAAAATTTAGGGTTTTAAACAAAAAAAAAATAGGGATTCTCTGTCCTAAAAGAATGAACTGAACAAAATAAAGCAAGATGAAACTTACTCTTAGTGGAGAAGAAGACGACGTCGATGGCGTGAGAGCTCCGGCACGGTAGCTCCGTCGAAAAAGCCTGGTTCGAAGTAAAAATGATAAAATGAGAATTGGGAAGAAGAAGTGAAAAGTGAAAGTGGAAAGAGAAAGTGTTGTATAGAATACACGTGGAGAATAAAAATTAGAGTGAAAAAATAAAAAATAATTGGCAGGGTGCAGAACTTTACGCGGGAGGGGAAAGAAAACGAGTGGAAGGAATAAGAAATTGTCTCATAAAACCCGTGTTTGTTGTAAGAGAAACTTACGCGACAGAAGTAGGAGCCACAAAATAAGTGAAAATTGGAATGCGGTGTCTTTTTGAATAATTGGAATACTCATGTGTCAGTTTTTTTTATTTTTTTTATTTCAGTTATCTTTTTTTATTGAATTAACGTTAAAATTTTTATAGATATTTCAACTAAATCAAACAACATTTATATATTTTAATACCTATATATTTTTTATTAATATAATATATTGTATTAATTTATTATTCGTTGGTATTTAGTTATTTTAATTTATTATTTGTATTTGTGGTAAATACAATGAAGAGAATCTTACTTGGATAGGAGCAAATAATAGAATCTTTTGTGCTTAATCTATGAAAGGTGACTATCTCCCTTTAGCCATATGATTAAAGTATTTATAAACACTAAACCTATGAGTAAATTAGTTATCTCGTTCGCCTAGACACTGGGTTGAAATGTCTGAATAAGAAAATCATTACTCTTACTTAGTATGAAAAGCAATTAACTTTGTGAAACGTTAATGAGGTATGTTATTTCACCTCATACGTGACATAACACGTCACCTATGATATATGGGTTGAGTAAACTAATTCGGGTCGGGTGGTCAGTGTCCTAGAAGTGTTGTATTAGGTCCGAGGAGCACATTCATTCAACCAAAATTATCATGGTTCACACTCTCTCAAGCACGAGGCTTGAAGGATCAAAATGCTTACTTTAAAACATCATGGTTTCATAATCTTTTTGTTGAACGGGAAATTCTTTCAGATAAGGAAACATTATATCATGTCAGTGAGGCTTGGAAGGGCGAGTCCCTTAAGCAAAGACTTGAAAGGCGGGTCCACCAAACGAGGTCTTGAAGGGTAAGTTTCTCAAGAAAATACTTGAAGGACGATCTCTCAAAAGAAGTATAAAGGTCTGGTGTTTGGATTTTCAAAAGCAAGTGGTCAATTTTATGTTGTGTGATGAAGTTGTGTTAGGAAGGCACAAACAACTTGGACTGTTGATGAATTTGAATGTCGAGGTCGTGAGTCATTGATATTTTGTCGCTTTAGGAGTAGGTGCATGCCTATTGTATGGCTATGACAATGACCTACTCGCCATAGATGCTTGGCTCTATAAATAGTTTAATTTCGTTTTCTCTCATATTTTATCCTCTATACATTTTCGGCGCTCTTTAAGAAATTGCTCCCAAGTTCATCTTAATCTTAACATCAACTCACATAGCTCATGTATTAAATCTAACCACCCCTTCTCTTATACCTTTCCTTTTTTTTGCAAATGGTAATCATTTGGGAGTTAGATGAAAACAACCATGTCATAGAACCTAGTAATCACGATGAAATTTTAGTATGTGGGGGCATTATGTAGAAAAGGATGAACAACCAAATGGGAAGGCTTATTACATACTTGTAGACGTATGAATATTTGGCAGCTACGATTCTACAAGTTTCGATTCTATTAGTCATAATGATACTTGAAATTCTGGCATGCAGATTTCAGATGTCCTAAGAACATTGATCTCTGCTGAAACAAGGACGAGCACAGATCATGAACAATTTAAATTTCTTTAAATTGTGCCAATGTCATGACCAACGTCATGACCAACGTCATGACCTATGTTGTGACATCTGCATACTGACAGACTATTTATCTAGACATTTAAATTGTGCATAATTGTAAATGTTGAAAGAAAAATAACACAGTAATTGTTTACCCAGTTCGGTGCAACATCACCTACATCTGGGGGCTACCAAGGCAGGGAGGAAATTCACTATTAGCAGAATCAATTCAAAGTCAAACAACCAGTTTGCACTTCTCAATTAATCTCTACCCAATGACACTTCAACCTAGTGACTTGATGACTTCCATATGCCACATCAGGATGCAATCGGCCAATGATCCACTCCAGTCTGGTATAATGTCTTCACATCATACTCCAAGACAGTCCTTTTACCTTATCATTCTCCCGTATGACAAGATAAAATACTTCTTAGTCAAGATGTGAATCACAAGTTTTGTACCAGATCTTCCAGTCCTTAACCAAGGGAACCAACCTATATCCACTGGTTCTTTACCTGCCCACAACTGGACTTACTTCAACTGAAGTTCTTCAAAGAACACAGGTCCACCAGCTTGATCAAATACATCTCCAGAAGAAGGTAATCTTCTATTCACAGCTTAGGGCTTCTACCACAAGCTCTAATATATGAACAGAACCAGATCCTCCTTTGGTCTTCAACCAACTACCCTTCTGCATAAGAGTAATTTGTTCCAAGCATGAACAGTCCCAGACCCTTCTGTGGTCTTCAAAATACTACCCTTCTGCACAAGAATAGTTTTCTAAAGGCACACTTCTTAAATAACCAAATGCCACTGTTTGGTTATTCAGCATCTTTCAGAGCTCTAGAATCTCTGCTACTCCACCAGACAACTTTGATCTTCAAGTCACAATTTCTACATGCTCTAAAGAAAGGCATCTACTCCTTCACACAACTCCCGCAAACTGCATGAGGTGAAGCATTAATTTCATTCATACCTGAGAAGATCAACTCATCTTTCATTAATGAAGGCCTTGAAGTTACTGCTTGATGTTACAACTTTGGTTAAGACATCTAGCTGGAGAGTTCAAGCTTTCATTCTTCCACTTAGAATAACCTCATCACTCAATCATAAAGAGCACAAAGACTTGAGTTTGAGTAGACAACCTCCATATTGCTTTATTGGACTACAACACATTGCTTGAAACGCATCTGCTTCATGAACTCCTCTTAAGAGAAACCAAACATGCCAAGGCTTGATTCTTTAATGAGGCAGGGTTACAAAATAAATCTTTACACAAGGATTCCCGCTTTCCTTAGGTAGAGACTTCTTTAGAAAGTCAGAAATACCTGCCACTTATCCTTGACCTCCAAGCTGAGCCAGATCTCATGCTCCTGTGCACTTAGATCAGAAATAAAATGACCCAAGCAGAGCTCTCAGCACCATTTTCTAGACCAGTTTCTTGCCAGGAAACATTCTAGATATGCTTCTAGTAGAGTCTAGAACACACTTGCTGCACTCCAATAAGCTGATTCAAGAGACCTGTCTTAATCTCCACTTCCATTAGCACTTCATTTTAGTCTTAGTTTCTTGCCAGGAAACTTACTAGAATAAAGTCAGATCCTACCACACATGCGTATGGTACCTGTGATTCACTCCTTGAATCAACAAAATTCTGCACAATCTCTGCTGATGGAATGTCTCAACATCTGGTTGAGCATCAGATTCTTGAAGTAGATCAGGGGTTTCTGCTTGTGCTGCTACTAATGAGATATCTTGATCATTGACTAAGGATAATTCATTAAATATTTGAGAAGATCTTAAATAACAATGGATATTAAATCCTTATAATCAATCCTTCTCTGAACTTCATGGATAACCAATTAAATACGTGTGTATCCCACAAATAAAAATTGATCTTAAATCCACCCAGCTTGTTGAGAAGACCATTTACACTTCAGCAATACCAAATGTATTCTTTAGTTGAAGGATCTTTACTGTTGAAATATCAAGGCTAACATCCTTGACTTAACCTGCCTATGACTTCCTCTGCTGATAGAATCCTTGCAAGTCATGAGTGGTGAAAATAAATCACCTCCCACTATCTTCTTTAGCACGGCTTCCAGCAATCTGCCACAACCATACATCACACTGTATATGAGCCAGTCTTCTCCCAGGGGCATCAGAGTTCTTTTATCAGAGAAATATGCAGCAGAACCACCAAAAGAACATGTCCTAAACAAGATGTCAGAACACCTTATAGGTCATCACACAGAGGTAGCCACTCCTCCTTTGGCAACCTTTCAGCAGATCATAGAAGCTCCTATATCAGTGGGCACAGCAGCAGATACACAGAATCCTTGGAAACCTCCTCCTAAACTCCATAAGCAGCAGCTCAAATGTTTAGAAAGATCAGCAACTCAGCTACAGCTTCTCCTTGTTTAAACCACCAGAAAGTATCTCCCAAGATCTCATCCAGAACAGACAGGATGCCTGCTCTGATACCAATTGAAATTCTAGTATGCGGATTTCAGATGTCCCAAGAACATTGATCTCTGCTGAAACAAGGACGAGGACAGATCATGAACAATTTAAATTTCTTTAAATTGTGCCAATGTCATGACCAACGTCATGACCTCTGTTGTGACATCTGCATACTGGCGGACTATTTATCTAGACATTTAAATTGTGCATAATTGTAAATGCTGAAAGATAAATAACACAGTAATTGTTTACTCAGTTCGGTGCAACATCACCTACATCTGAGGGCTACCAAGCCAGGGAGGAAATTCACTATTAGCAGAATCAATTCAAAGTCAAACAACCAGTTTGCACTTCTCACTTAATCTCTACCCAATGACACTTCAACCTAGAGACACTCTAGACCTGAGTATACCCACTCACTCCCCCTCAATCACCACAGTGATATACAATTCACAAATACAGAATAAATATGAAGAGACACTTCATACACACCTTGATCTTGCTTCACAGCTTTGATCAAGGAACTCACACACTCTTGCTTCACAGCTTTGAGTGAGACACAACCTAGAATCTTCCTATCTAATGCAATCATCCACCAGACAATTGCTTGAAGTACAAGTATTCCTAAACAGAATTCACACGTGAAGACTAGCCTTCTTCACTTACAAATACGTCTACCACAATGTATCAAAAGATACAAAGGGTGACTTACACACAAGGGACTCTCAAACCCTAGACCTTTATATTACACTATGGTTTTTCTTAATGTGAGTGCTTAATTTGTTCTGCTTTTGCTCCTCCTTTTATAGCAATGCAGACTGGGCTTGGGCTGCTCCAAGTAACAAACATTAGGTTTAACAAAGTAAACCTAATTTCCACAATTCAAGGTGCTGTAAAATTAGGTCACAGCAGCTTCATGTTATGTCCAGCCCTTACTAGAATCTCGCCTGAGATAACTAAGAAGCCATAACAGGTTTCCTGAAATTTAGCATGAGATATATAAGGTATTATAACAGAAAAACAAACTGCCTGTCTGATGTCATACGATCAATGTCATAACATTGGTCATGGCATTCAGCTCCACTTAAACTTGCTTTCCAGCTTGCTCTGCTGAACACTTCTGCAGAATCTTCTTCATGACAGTAGAAACAAATGTTTTATAGTTCCGTAAAAAGTATCAAAGATCCTTTTTATGAATACACATTAAATCTGCACTTTGTTCCTAATGATTATTTTTGTCCTGTACGTACTGATGAGGAATGTTCAACAGTACCAAAACACTTTTGTCAAGAGATATAACATAGCAACCCCTGCTGTAACAGACATGATGTCATGACATTCAGTACGTTATCCATGACAACAGTTCTGTCATCAACTCCTTCTGCATCCATGACAACAGTTCCTCCATGACAGCAGTTCTGTCATCTGCTCTTGTTAGCTCGTGCTGCACATAACTCCTACTGCACCAGATGTCAACACATGACATCAATTCTGTTATCAGCTCCTGCTAGCTCCTGCTGCACCACTACTCCTGCTGTTTCTCACACATGACAGTAGTTCTGTCATGACAGCAGATGGATATCGTGATGGATGTCACGACATTTAGTATGACATTCACATTAAAACACTCCACAGCAGTTCTTTCACCACAGCAGATGGAGATGTCATAACATCCTGCTTAACATCAGTGCAGGATCATGTTCTACCAAAATTTAGTCAATCATAGAACCATGGACAATTCTATATCATAGAACCATGGACAATTCTATATCATAGAACCATGGAACTAACAATCTCCCCTTTAGAAAATTTTGGCTAAAACAACTTATCAAGGCAGCAGCAGTAGTTTTTCCAGCCTCACACACTATCATGCTCCCCCTTGATAGTTGCACCAGATAAACAACACTTTACTCCCCCTTGGTTTAGTAAAAAATTGACAAAAATTGGAGTAAATGTACATATATCTGTCATACCCCAAATTTGTCCTACCCTCTCATTTTTCTTATACCAAGCTCGGTGACCTATGGCCAAGATTCTTCAAATTTCAAGTTTTGGGGATTTGGTGTGTGTTTGTGGTAGTCATAAGATTTTGGTATGGGTGTGTAATTTCAAATGGAGATAAAGACATAATATACCCTCCATCTATGGACTAATTATTAAAAAAACAATGTCATTAAGCCACAAGCTAAAACATATGACAAATTCATTCCAAGACTAGACTCGTTGCATGTTTAGACATAATGTGAATTACTTTAAAATATAAGGGAAATTATTAGAGTAAGGCATGAGTGCATTAAGATGGTCTAAACTATCAAGATAAAAGAGTAACAGTCAAACTTTGAGTCAATTATAGAAGACATGATCATTGGTCATTACCAGCCGTGTGGAACTTGCTTTAAAAGTTGTTTCAAGGTCAACTCATACCAGGTTGTTTCAATTTGTTTTCACGCCATGAATCCAGTTTCACAAGCAATGATTCAAATTACTTAAAGGTTTGTTGAATTATTTGGTTATTTCCTCATTAAAGTTTTGAGGGTATTAAGATAATTTCAATCCATACATCAAGTCAACGTGAGAGCTATGATAACCAGGCAAGTTATGTTGTTTGAGCCTTTTCCGGATTTCAAAGCCGTGATGGGATTATTTAAGGCAACATTTATAGGATACCTGGATTGTTACAAGATGGACTCAAAGTCCATTTGAGTGCAAACATATTTTAATAAATAGACTCTAAATATTTGTTACAAGATATGGAAGAACATGATGCGTGTGATCCCTGTTTACAAAACCATGGAGATGAAAAATACAGTCGGATGGAATTCAATGAATTTTCCTAAACTACAAACTACAGCCCGTCACAATTCTTTATGCAAAGTTCTGCTACAATCCTACTCAATGTGCGTTTTTCACCTGCAATCAGTCTCCGAAGAGCTTCATCAGTCTTCAACTGTTGTTATTTTTCCCGCACCGTACCAAGATAGTCTCAGAGTTACACCAATTCTCCAACGTCTTTTTCGGTCAACCGACGACAGCCCTGTCCTTCAACTAATAGCACCCGCCTTCAAAAACAACAAGATCACTGCAAGCATTAAGATAAGGAAATAAGCTAAAGACTATTGATACATAACAAGAATAAGAGCTGTAACAAGTTTTAAAGTTAAACCGCATCAGAACAAGGAGATGAAATCAATTACAGGAGAAATGCCATGATTCATTTACTTGTGCCAAGCTGACTCCATGTTGCAGTCTCCTCTCCATCAAACATCATCAAGATTCTCCAATGTAGCATTACACCAAGTCTCATGCTAGTTCATAACTAGTCTAGACCGCCATTGTTGAGCTCTTCATTAACACGAGCTTCACGTCAAATCTTTTCAACCTTCACTCGTCATGCCTGAGACCAAAATGCAAGAAATATGAGTAGTACATACAAAGTTCAATGAAAAAAACTCATAATCAATTGAGCAGAATTACCGAAAAGAATTTCTACACTCCATTTCCGACTGAATATAACAGCACCGATACTTAGCCAAGTCTCAAAAGTAGTAATCACCTTCAAGAAGTTAAGAACCCAGTTTCATTCTCACAAAAAAAACCGTGTCCTTCGTTTGAGAACTGCTTCTCAAACAATGTTCATCAAACTCATACCTAGACACACAAAAGTTTGGTCAAATTCAAGTCGGGGTCGAAATATAATACGTTTTCTTTTTTCATTCATGGTAAATATAGAAAACAGAATACCTGCACTATCATGAAATAAAAGTCCAATGGGGATGCTACAGCAAGAGGCTTTGGCCTAGAAAATTCATCATTTTGATGCAGTCTTTGTGCTATCCTGGTTTCCAAGTTGCTGCCGACAATTGTGAATCTAAAAAAAACAAGTGAAACTGTTGAACAGATCCAAGTTTTTGATAAAGCAGATGGTATAGGACTTTGAGACATAGATTACAAGATTTTGGTAGCTGCGACGTCGCCATGAAATGCACGACTAGTACATTCATCCAATATTCTAGGAAATGTCAACATAGTTTGTAGTTCTTGGCATAATCAAAAACTCACAAGTCTTAAACCATGCAAATGATCAATGCAAGGGCATGATCATGCCATAGGTCCTAAAATCAAGAATTGTAAAGACCAAGTTACAAGTTGTCGAGTTAAAGATCAAGAATAAATAAAGTGACTGAGTTACAAGAAGATACCAGCTTTATTGCAAAAGTAAGTAACAATAATCCAAGGGATTTCAAAATTCCCCACAAGCTTGAAACTTTAGCCCATGCTATACTACTTCTGCACATACAAAACCGGCCTCAATAAATTTGGTTAAGAAGAAGCATAGAAAGAGGGACTATGAAAAGTTCAAGAGTTGAGTGAGAATTTGAAAGGTGTTAAGAGAATACCAGACATAGAGATGTTTTGTCCGACAATTACAACCAGGACTTCAATTTCTTCTATTGTCAATTTCAGTGGAGAGGCTGCGGAAAGGTTCTCAAAAAACGGATTCGTTTGAGTTCCTGATCAAGACCTGCCACCATTTCGATTTAAGGCTATTGTCAGCATAGAGATAGATGTTGATATTTTCACGATCATGCTTATGGAATTATTGAACTTCTGAAGCATAAAAGAGTGATTCAATGTCAATTGTTTTGCTGCCGAAGACATACTTTGAGATACTTGGAAAGAACTTATGAACAACAAACCGGTGGACTCGTGCAAAATGCAAATCTTCAGACGACCAGTTTCCCAACAAGTCATGGATGCCATCACTTCGACAGACTTCTGCTCTGAGTCACCAATGCCGTCAAAACTCCATTGCCTATAACTCGCGTCATCATCATGCCAGGGGCGAGCACATGAAAACCAAGATAAAACTATGGTTAATTCATAATCAAAAAAACAAAAACAAGTCATAATATGAAGGAAGATCAGTTTTCAGCAGGCCAAACGTTTGTTTTCAGTTAAAAATGAAAATTGCGCATCAGTAATTTCATATCAGTAAAAACCTTGCTTTACGCGGTAAAAAAAAATCCCAAGAATTCATGGTGAAAAATCACGGTAAAAATTTTATCTTCTCGCAGTGAAAATCAGGGTAAAAACAAATATTCCCAGAAACAGCTAACAAACAAGAAATCATAAGAAAGGAGTCTGAAATCATGTTGTCTTCACCCATAAATTTACACGAATTGAAAAAAAAGTCTAACATCAAGCCCTATATATTTTGTTACTATTCATTCAAGAGAGGAGGCGGAAATTAGAGAGAAAAAAGCCTAAAAAACTACCGGCGGTGAAGAACCCTAAAATCACTTATCGAAAGCGAAAAGCTCAGTTGAAGAGTGACGGCGGAAGGCTTGCTGCGCTCGTTTCAAAGCTGACAGCGGAAACCCTATCGGAATCGTATCAGGTACCAATTTTACCGCAACTTCATTGGATCTTTCTTAACTTTTCTTGCGATTGTTATGTTTAGGTTTAGAATGGTGAAATAAGGTTAGGTTAGAGAGAGGGTTCTTGAAAGGAGAATTAGGTTTGAGAGAGACAGAGAGAGAAGAAATTGAAGGTTTGAGATAATGAATGGGTGAGAAGACGGTAGTCTGGTGAGTTCCAAGACAAAGGGGAGTCTTTTCCGATGATGTTGGTTTCCCCAAACATTTTGTAATTAATTCACACATGGTGTTGTTTTCCCAGGTTTTTTTTTACCGTTGGGAGTCCCTCAATATGGTCCGCATGGTCCCTATGCGTAACCATCTTTGCTGCCTTGCACTTTTTTCGTTTTTGGCCGTTGGATGATAGGAGTTTAGATTGCTGACTGGATCAATGATCCATATGCATTGAGAGGTCAACGGTTTGACCGAGGGTTCACCGTGAACCCTCCATCTCCTCCGTGTGGGCTTTTGGGCCTGGGTGAGTTTCAGACCACACCCCCCTTTCTTGGCTTGCAGACTGGCCCATTAGTTTTATTTACTAACTTTTATTATTATTTTAATTTAAATATATTTTAAAACAAAAATCCTTCAAAATAACTTTATTTATTTTCTGTTAAAAGAATTCTGAGTTATTATTAATTTGGTTAATTTTATTAAAAAAATTTATTTAATAATAATTAATTAATTTAATGATTAATATTATTAAATAATTAATTTTAATTTGATTAATTATTTTAAATTAGCTTTCTCTTTTAAATTTTAAGACAACACAAAGGTACCTAATTTTATTTTCAAAATTCTATTTAATTTAATAATTTATCTTTTCTTTAAATTTCTAAAATAATCTAAAAATTTTTAATTTCTTTTCTTTTACTAACCTTAGATAATTAGGTTGTTAATTAGGTTAACATGTCTAGATTAGCCTATCCCCCATTCTATTTAGGTTACTATTTTCTCTTGTGATGTTTTTACATGTTTTATTATCGTATCTCAATTATATTTATGTTGTTCACATGCTCGGTCAACCTATTTAAAAAAACTAATATCTTGACTTAATGTCAAGCCCATTTTCAAACACCATTGTAAGCCGATTGTTTTTACGATCGCCATCGACCTTATAGCCTCCTCTTGGGCTTTGTACAACGACGCTCGCTACACATTTCACATATAAAATTAAAATCAAATTCTTCCAACGTCAAGTATCTTCAAAACAAATGCATTTAATCCCCCAACTCTCCTTGTAAGTTGAGTGCTTTGGCCTCGCCATCGACCTTAACCTATACCATAGGACCTCCTATCCATTAGTTCAACCTTGTTCGTGCCATACGCAAACTTAAACCTCGATTCATATCGAGCATTTTCTCAAATCAAATTAAAATACTTAATAACTACTCAAATACAATTTCAACACTTAGATGAAAAAGAGAGAGTTCCAAGTCTTTGGTTCACTCTCCCAATTGTTTGGGTCCGAGAAGTCTTTCTTAAGCTCGAACAATTGTCTTCTAAAAACGATAAACTTATTCAAGTCTATTTTTCTAAACACTTAGGATGAAAAAGAGAGAGCTCCAAGTCTTTGGTTCACTCTCCCGATTACTTAAGGTCCAAGAAGTCTTTCTTGAGTTTCGAGTAATTGTCATCCGATTAATACACTCTAATCATATTAAATATCTTTTATAATATTAGATGAGAAAAGGAGAGAGCTCCAAGTCTTTGGTTCACTCTTCCGATTATTTGAGGTCCGAGAAGTCTTTCTTAAACTTCGAGTAATCCTCATCAGTTAAAATACTTTAACCACATCCTATCTTTCAAACGCCATTCAAACAACTTCTTTTTACGATGAAAAAGAGAGTGTTCCAAGTCTTTGGCTCGCTTTCCCGATTACTTGGGTCCGAGAAGTCTTTCTTAAGCTTCAAGTAATCGTCATCCGTTCAACTTATTCAAACCATACTCAATTCTATCCTTTCGCCTTTGAGGTTGAAAAAGAGAGAGCTCCAAGTCTTTGGTTCACTCTCCCGATTACTTGGGTCCGAGAAGTCTTTCTTAAGCTTCAGGTAGTCGTCACCTCTAGTTAAATATCCCAATACTTATAAACACTATTCCTCGCCCTCGCGCAACCTACCATCCAAATAATCCTTTTACCAAGAATATTGTTTAGTCCCTTCTTCCGCGCATAACAACCTCGTGCTTCATCCTCCCCTAGCGAGCAGACAAGCCAACGTTTAGCAGTTAGAATGCGACCTAAATTCTCGTTCATTCCAAACAAAAACCTTTTAGCAAACCGTAAGTCGAACTATGGCTGCTCTGATTTCTCATTTATCAATGAGAATACGTAGGCACAAGATTGCGATGGTCTTGGCGAGCACAATCCCCTCTTTTCCCGTAGTCCCCCGAACTACGAACGCTCTGATTTTCCACTTCTTATAAGTGAAGATACGTAGGCACAAGGGCCCCAATCCTTGGCGAGCACCCTATCTTAAAACCACCCATTCTCCTTTAGCAAGCAATTTCTTTAGAAGATAAACAAGCGTATCCACTTTCTCTCACGAATCAAATCAAGAGGTTCCCGTTGAGTACAACGGACATGAGGGGTGCTAATACCTTCCCCTCATGTAATCGACTCCCGAACCTAGAATATTCGTTGCGATGACCATGTTCTTATCTCCTTAAAGGTTTTATCGATATTTTCCTATTCCATCCTCGGAATGAATAAAGTTCGGTGGCGACTCTGTTTCGAACAGTATTTTCCGCGTCCATCGCGAGGATCGTATTTTTCGAGGTACGATAGATGACGACTCTGCTGGGGACTTGCATAGCCCTATGCTAGAGAGAGTCAAGCCTAACTTGACTCGATTCGCGAGAGTTAAACCCGTTTGTGTATTTATATTCTTATTATTTAATTGCTTGCTTGCTGTTATATATCTTAGTGTTATTCTTGTGATGGTATTGGGGTTCTCTGATTGTTGCAACTTTGTGAGATGACTCTACACCCGAGTCCGAGAAAAACATAGGATTAGAATGGTGGTTGTGTAGTGGAATCCCTCGAGGAGTCTTTCTCGTTGGGAGGAAGCGAAAGCCCCGCTTAGAGTTGATTCACTTGAGGATGTTGTTATCGTGGTGAGTCTTTTCCAGGGCAATGATGTTTTTGAGTTTGAATCTATAACTCTAAGGACCTTTTACCCTCAAACCATGGTGGTTGGTAGTGTTAACTCATGAGGGTCACTCTTTTTTGGGTTGATGCGAACGCCCCAATCAGATGAGATCCCTTGAACGTATCGTTATTTTGACAATGATATTTTCAACCTCGATCTATGACTCTGAGGTCCCTTTAAGAAACCTTGGACTCGATGGTTGTGTAGTAGAGACTCGCGAGGAGTCTTTCTCGTGAGACGACATGAAAACCTCACCTAGAGGAGATCCTTCGAGGGTATTATTATCAGACGAGTCTTTGTCATGGTAATAATATCTTTGAAAAGATCCATGACTCTGGGCACCTACCCGTTTAGAGCCTACCTATGGTGTTCCTTTAATCAGAGATATCTGTTTTTTATCCGTTCTTCTGTCTGACCTCAGAACATGATGGAACCTGTGATCCTGTTTGTGCTTACATTACATTTGCATATCATTGCATCTGCATTTCATTTGCATTGCATATCATCTTCAAAAGCCAAAAAGCTCATCAATCCTTTGTCGATAATCCACAGTTGATTTCCCGACACAAGTATTGAACTTGACTTAGTGCTGGAAGACCATGGAACACTTGAGGCAGAATCAAGTTAAGCTAAGAAAAGACGAGAATAGCAGGGAAGGCAAGATGGAGCAGACGCCAGAAGTGGGAAGAAGAAAGGAAAAGCTTCAAGAAGGTACCACAACTAGGATTTTTACTCCCACAGCTCCTCCCACTCCACAGCCTGCAGCGAATAGCCTATCGTGTGTGGCTCCTCTTGGTCTTTATCCCTAACCGTTTCTTCCAAAGCCTCAGAATCAACGGTCATCACCTGTTCTATCCCAAGAACAGGGGAATTTAAACCAGAGAGGCAGTAAGAAGCCTCATTCGCACCCTATTATCGACCCTATTCCTATACCGTGTGGACAACTGCTCTCGTACCTAATTCAGAGTTCATTGGTGGTACCCGTATCCCTCGGGCCAGCTCGTACTCCTCTTCCACCTAGATATGATCCTGATGCGCAGTGTGAATACCATAAGAGGGCGAGAGGGCACTCTATTGAAGGTTGTTGGTCATTTAAGAATAACGTTTGAGAGCTAATTAACAACAAGTGCATAGTCTTCGAGGAAGACAACCCAGGGGCAGAGTGTGGGTATCATACTGGAACCATAGGGCACGCCGTCGAAGAATGTGAAAGCTTTCAAAACAAGTTGTAAAGATTGACCAGAAAGGAAGGCCCTATCCCAAATGGTTCAACTCAAAGATCTGGCAAAGAGGAAGTACAAGAGTTTTGTGGACCAATCAAAATCCGGTACCACAAGGAAAAGGTGGAGTTTTTTGCAGATGAGACGTCTTTATCCTCTGATAATCCTGTGGAGACCATGATATCAAGAGAGGAGATGGAAGAGAAGCCTAAAAGGGTTGTATCTGCTGAAGAGACCTCGAAAAGCCACTTGGGAGAGCATCCTACCGATACTGAGGAAGATGATGACATCCACCTTTGGATCCCAAAAGGACAGCCAACAATACCCAGGGAACCATGTCAGAAGCCTTGGATTGCTCCCTATGAAAATCAACGAGCGTATGGTCGAGGAAATCAGGATCCACGCCAGAATCAACACAGGCCTCGCAATAATTTGGGAAGAAGGAACGCTTCTCTTCACCCAGTTCCTATATCGCACACTCAGCTTCTGCCACATTTGATTCGAAATTCACTAGTGGAGCCTAAGTCTCTCAAGCCAGTGCCAGAACCATACCCTCCTGGGTATGATCCCAAGGCATATTGTGGATACCATGCTGGATCAATGGGGCATTCAACAGAAGACTGCAAAGCCTTCCAAGCCAGGGTACAACAATTGATGGACGAGGGATGCATATCTTTTCAAGAAGGGAGCTTGGTTGTGCGTATCCGCCTCGCACTTGAATGAGTTTGAGGACTTCCCAAGACAATTGATCAAGGAAGAAAAGCCCAGTTCTTCCATGCTGGCGTTTTTTTAGATCTTGTTTTTCAAGCATTTGTAGTTTCTCTTATGTTAATTGCTACTTGCTTTTAGACATTGTCGTTTATTAATAGTATTGATAATGAGATAATTATGCATGTTTTGAACAAATCCATTCGTATTCACTCACATTTTCTTGTTTATCGCAACAACAAAAAATCACAAAAAAAAAACTTCACTTTCTTTATCGCACTGCCGTTTAGCAAAGATTTGAGGGAGGATGACGAAAACGAAATACCCATAATTGTTGATAGTATGTTTTGGATAAATTTCTGCCGATGATGTACAAGCATTGTTTCAATCCCCAAACACTGAAGAGATAAGGAGTTAGTCTCTAGTCAACCACTTCGAGCCTAGAAGTAGTAGTTTCCTTCGGATATTCAAACCCTTTACACTCAATCTGGGGCAAGGTAGTTGTTCAGTTAATCCAATCCAGCTTTCGAATCAACAAAGCCAAATCCAGAAGACGGTTGTTCATTAAAGACCCATGTTATGGCAGTCACAACAAAATCCAAAAAAATCAAAAAGCCTGCTAAGTCGAACAAAAGGAGACTTAGGCAAAAAATTAAGGCAATCCCGATGGATCTGACAAGCAAAGTCAGTCCATGCAAAAAGTTAGGGATCAAAAACAAAATCAAAAGAGGTCCTCAAACCCTCAACAAAAACAAAATAAGATTCAGTGGCCACCCAAATCAAGGGGTTACTAACATCCATCAAAATAAGGTGGCTGCCATTTCAAGCAAACTTTGAACCATCAAGTTTACACCGTCAAGCAGGTGCAAAATTAACTGAACGTAGGTATGGAGATCATTACGAAGAAGGGGCGGGTACAAATAATACTTTGAACCTAATATCCTTTGTTTCTATAACCGTGAACCAGGCCGCGTTATAACCCTCAAAAGACCTAATTGAGGCAAGGTTTATTCTGAAAGCATACTATCACAAGGTTGCGTAAACTGAATCCTCACATATTTTCTACTCATCAGCATTGGTGTCAATATCCTTGCTGTATCTTTTACACTAATCAAGTTAGCACAACGTTTGGACTAACGGTTCATTCGTCTCTTTGTCACGACACTTAATAAATAACATTTCTTTCAAAACTTGCATAAACTTCGCATTAAAATTACCATTCGAGAACAAATAGTTTTTAATTGCAAGTCAGTAATTGGCATAATGGAATTCCAACAAAGTGCAATCAAAGAGGAACTTGATCACTCATTGGTGTCGACTTGAATCAAGACTTTCTCATAACCCTGCGAATTTGGGGCAAGTCCTTCCGAGGTTTAAATAGAGGCATGCTGCTGCAAAATCTAAACACTAGGGAAACACATATCAGACTATGTCATGGCATAAACCCTTCAAGGAAAAATCATCATATACCCTGCAGTATGGGACAAACTAGTTGAATTGGGGCAGACCATTTGAACAGGGACAGACTAGTTGAATAGGGGCAATTTCCCTTCATGCTTTCAAAGTTGATCAAGCTGACCACACTAAACACCAGTAATAGTTGAGGTCAACAAACGTCAAAAGCCTTGGGGCAGAGCAAAAGCACGACTGAAACACATTGGTTAAGTCGCTACGCTCACGTAGTCCATATGCATTGGTTAAGTCGCTACGCTAGCACGAGTAACACACATTGGTTAAGTCGCTACGCTCGCGCAGTCAACATGCTTTGGATAAGTCGCTACGCTCAACATTTATAAGCCGTCATGACATATCAGCTAGAAGTGAGACTCTTATAAGAACAAATACCACTTTTATAGAGGATCTAACTTAGGGCACCAAGAGTATCCACATTTGTCTTCCAATTGTGGCACTGTTAGAAACTGTGTGTCGGGAAGTTAAATCCTTTTACCAATAAAAGTCCAATCTCTCTTGGCACATCCTTAAAGTCCAATCTTTTATTGGCAACTACAAAAAGCCACTCCACTTGACACCTTCATTTTACCCTAAAAAGTCCAGTCTTCATCGGCAACCACTAAAAGTCCACCCTCGATGGCACCCTCATAAAACCAAAGTCCAAATCCATTTGGTAACTACCAAGCCCAATCCCTAGGGATATCCCCGATAGGATTTATCCCCAGCATACTTGATCATTTGCATTATCATAAGCATGGCATACAACATCACATCTTGATCATATCAAACATTAGCACATCATTTGCATACACATCTTGCACTCCCTAGTAGTTGCATTTCTAGTTGCATCATAATGCATAGCATCGCTGTCTTTAGCAGCATAACATAACAGCATGGCAAGATCCGAGATCAGTTTGCAAGCATCTTGGCCAGTCCTCCAGTGAAGTTGGCAGTATGGCTCCGAAAAGAGTTGATACCCCGCACGTGCTTATGGAATTTTTATTCCACAGCAAGTCACTCTTCAACCATGCAGTTGATGATGATGACCCCAGTAGCAGTTGCTCTCATGGCTCCCCAAGCAAAGGTTTCTTGAAAGCTTTTCCCCTGTAGAGTTTGGACGACGATGTTCCTCTAATAGGATTTTTGGCACAACTATCCCCCAGCAAATCTGTTCAGAGATACTGCTTTGGTATCATCGAAGAATCTTATTGGATAAGAGGCTGCTTCGACCACCCAAAGAAATCTCGTTTGTGTTCAGAGATATTGCTTTGGTATCATCGAAGAATCTTATTGGATAAGAGGCTGCTTCGACCACCCAAAGAAATCTCGTTTGTGTTCAGAGATACTGCTTTGGTATCATCGAAGAATCTTATTGGATAAGAGTCTGCTTCGACCACCCAAAGAAATCTCGTTTGTGTTCAGAGATACTGCTTTGGTATCATCGAAGAATCTTATTGGATAAGAGGCTGCTTCGACCACCCAAAGAAATCTCGTTTATGTTCAGAGATACTGCTTTGGTATCATTGAAGAATCTTATTGGATAAGAGGGTGCTTCGACCACCCGAAGAATCTCATGTGTTTAGAGATATTGCTTTGGTATCATCGAAGAATCTTATTGGATAAGAGGCTGCTTCGACCACCCGAAGAATCTCATGTGTTCAGAGATACTGCTTTAGTATCATTGAAGAATCTTATTGGATAAGAGGCTGCTTCGACCACCCGAAGAATCTCATGTGTTTATACCACTTTGGTATCATCGAAGGACCTTAATGAATGAAGGGCCGCTTCGACCACCCAAAGAGGCTTGTTTATATCGCTTTGGTATCATCGAAGGACCTTAACGAATGAGGGGCCGCTTCGACCACCCAAAGAGGCTTGTTTATACCACTTTGGTATCATCGAAGGACCTTAACGAATGAGGGGCCGCTTCGACCACCCAAAGAGGCTTGTTTATACCGCTTTGGTATCATCGAAGGACCTTAACGAATGAGGGGCCGCTTCGACCACCCAAAGAGGCTTATTTATACCACTTTGGTATCATCGAAGGACCTTAACGAATGAGGGGCCGCTTCGACCACCCAAGGAGGCTTGTTTATACCACTTTGGTATCATCGAAGGACCTTAACGAATGAGGGGCCACTTCGACCACCCAAGGAGGCTTGTTTATACCACTTTGGTATCATCGAAGGACCTTAACGAATGAGGGGCCTCTTTGACCACCCAAGGAGGCTTGTTTATACTGCTTTGGTATCATCGAAGGACCTTAACGAATAAGGGGCCGCTTCGACCACCCAAGGAGGATAGTTTATACCGCTTTGGTATCATCGAAGGACCTTAACGAATGAGGGGCCGCTTCGACCACCCAAGGAGGCTTGTTTATACCACTTTGGTATCATTGAAGGACCTTAAGGAATGAGGGGCCGCTTCGACCACCCAAGGAGGCTTGTTTATACCACTTTGGTATCATCGAAGGACCTTAACGAATGAGGGGCCGCTTCGACCACCCAAGGAGGATTGTTTATACCGCTTTGGTATCATCGAAGGACCTTAAAGAATGAGGAGCCGCTTCGACCACCCAAGGAGGATCGTTTATACCGCTTTGGTATCATCGAAGGACCTTAACGAATGAGGGGCCGCTTCGACCACCCAAAGAGGCTTGTTTATACCACTTTGGTATCATCGAAGGACCTTAACGAATGAGGGGCCGCTTCGACCACCCAAGGAGGATTGTTTATACCACTTTGGTATCATCGAAGGACCTTAACGAATGAGGGGCCGCTTCGACCACCCAACGAGGATCGTTTATACCGCTTTGGTATCATCGAAGGATCTTAACGAATGAGGGGCCGCTTCGACCACCCAAAGAGGCTCGTTTACACCACTCTGGTATCACGAAGAACCTTATTGGATAAAGGGCTGCTTCGACCACCCAGAGAATGTCAGGTTATCTTGTTCATCTTTCGCATCTTGCTATCCCTTTCTAGTATCTCACTGTATTTTACTTGCTTGTATGACAAATTTTGGGGTCTTCTTGTATCTAATTGACTTCCACCTTAAAATGAACGCCATGCAGCAGTTCATTCACTCAAGTTTAAGGCAATTAGATAGGGGCATCTGTCATACCCCAAATTTATCCTAACCTCTCATTTTTCTTATACCAAGCTCGGTGACCTATGGCCAAGATTCTTCAAAATTCAAGTTTTGGGGATTTGGTGTGTGTTTGTGGTAGTCATAAGATTTTGGTATGGGTGTGTAATTTCAAATGGAGATAAAGACATAATATGCCCTCCATCTATGGACTAATTATTAAAAAAACAATGTCATTAAGCCACAAGCTAAAACATATGACAAATTCATTCCAAGACTAGACTCGTTGCATGTTTAGACATAATGTGAATTACTTTAAAATATAAGGGAAATTATTAGAGTAAGGCATGAGTGCATTAAGATGGTCTAAACTATCAAGATAAAAGAGTAAAAGTCAAAATTTGAGTCAATTATAGAAGACATGATCATTGGTCATTACCAGCCGTGTGGAACTTGCTTTAAAAGTTGTTTCAAGGTAAACTCATACCAGGTTGTTTCAATTTGTTTTCACACCATGAATACAGTTTCACAAGCAATGATTCAAATTACTTAAAGGTTTGTTGAATTATTTGGTTATTTCCTCATTAAAGTTTTGAGGGTATTAAGATAATTTCAATCCATACATCAAGTCAACGTGAGAGCTATGATAACCAGGCAAGTTATGTTGTTTGAGCCTTTTCCGGATTTCAAAGCCGTGATGGGATTATTTAAGGCAACATTTATAGAATACCTGGATTGTTACAAGATGGACTCAAAGTCCATTTGAGTGCAAACATATTTTAATAAATAGGCTCTAAATATTTGTTACAAGATATGGAAGAACATGATGCGTGTGATCCCTGTTTACAAAACCATGGAGATGAAAAATACAGTCGGATGGAATTCAATGAATTTTCCTAAACTACAAACTACAGCCCGTCACAATTCTTTATGCAAAGTTCTGCTACAATCCTACTCAATGTGCGTTTTTCACCTGCAATCAGTCTCCGAAGAGCTTCATCAGTCTTCAACTGTTTTTATTTTTCCCGCACCGTACCAAGATAGTCTTAGAGTTACACCAATTCTCCAACGTCTTTTTCGATCAACCGACGACAGCTCTGTCCTTCAACTAATAGCACCCGCCTTCAAAAACAACAAGATCACTGCAAGCATTAAGATAAGGCAATAAGCTAAAGACTGTTGATACATAACAAGAATATGAGCTGTAACAAGTTTTAAAGTTAAACCGCATCAGAACAAGGAGTTGAAATCAATTACAGGAGAAATGCCATGATTCATTTACTTGTGCCAAGCTGACTCCATGTTGCAGTCTCCTCTCCATCTAACATCATCAAGATTCTCCAATGTAGCATTACACCAAGTCTCATGCTAGTTCATAACCATTCTAGACCGCCATTGTTGAGCTCTTAATCAACACGAGCTTCATGTCAAATCTTTTCAACCTTCACTCGTCATGCCTGAGACCAAAATGCAAGAAATATGAGTAGTACATACAAAGTTCAATGAAAAAAAACTCATAATCAATTGAGCAGAATTACCGAAAAGAATTTCTACACTCCATTTTCGACTGAATATAACAGCACTGATACTTAGCCAAGTCTCAAAAGTAGTAATCACCTCCAAGAAGTTAAGAACCCAGTTTCATTCTCACAAAAAAAACTGTGTCCTTCGTTTGAGAACTGCTTCTCAAACTGTGTTCATCAAACTCATACCTAGACACACAAAAGTTTGGTCAAATTCAAGTCGGGGTCGAAATAGAATACGTTTTCTTTTTTCATTCATGGTAAATATAGCAAATAGAATACCTGCACTATCATGAAACAAAAGTCCAATGGTGATGCTATAGCAAGAGGCTTTGGCCTAGAAAATTCATCATTTTGATGCAGTCTTTGTGCTATCCTGGTTTCCAAGTTGCTTCCGACAGTTGTGAATCTAAAAAAAACAAGTGAAACTGTTGAACAGATCCAAGTTTTTGATAAAGCAGATGGTATAGGAATTTGAGACATAGCTTACAAGATTTTGGTAGCTGCGACGTCGCCATGAAATGCACGACTAGTACATTCATCCAATATTCTAGGAAATGTCAACATAGTTTGTAGTTCTTGGCATAATAAAAAACTCACAAGTATTAAATCATTCAAATGATCAATGCAAGGGCAGGATCATGCCATTGGTCCTAAAATCAAGAATTATAAAGACCAAGTTACAAGTTGTCGAGTTAAAGATCAAGAATAAATAAAGTGACTGAGTTACAAGAAGATACCAGCTTTATTGCAAAAGTAAGCAACAATAATCCAAGGGATTTCAAAATTCCTCACAAGCTTGAAACTTCAGCCCATGCTATACCACTTCTGCACATACAAAACCGACATCAATAAATTTGGTTAAGAAGAAGCATAGAAAGAGGGACTATGAAAAGTTCAAGAGTTGAGTGAGAATTTGAAAGGTGTTAAGAGAATACCAGACATAGAGATGTTTTGTCCGACAATTACAACCAGGACTTCAATTTCTTCTATTGTCAATTTCAGTGGAGAGGCTGTGGAAAGGTTCTCAAAAAACGGATTCGTTTGAGTTCCTGATCAAGACCTGCCACCATTTCGATTTAAGGCTATTGTCGGTATAGAGATAGATGTTGATATTTTCACGATCATGCTTCTGGAATTATTGAACTTCTGAAGCATAAAAGAGTGATTCAATGTTAATTGTTTTGCTGCCGAAGACATACTTTGAGATACTTGGAAAGAACTTATGAATAACAAACCGGTGGACTCGTGCAAAATGCAAATCTTCAGACGACCAGTTTCCCAACAAGTCATGGATGCCATCACTTCGACAGACTTCTGCTCTGAGTCACCAATGCCGTCAAAACTCCATTTCCCATAACTCGCGTCATCATCATGCCAGGGGCGAGCACATGAAAACCAAGATAAAACTATGGTTAATTCATAATCAAAAAAACAAAAACAAGTCATAATATGAAGGAAGATCAGTTTTCAGCAGGCCAAACGTTTGTTTTCAGTTAAAAATGAAAATTGCGCATCAATAATTTCATATCAGTAAAAGCCTTGCTTTACACGGTAAAAAAAAAATCCCAAGAATTCATGGTGAAAAATCAGGTAAATTTTATCTTCTCGCAGTGAAAATCAGGGTAAAAACAGATATTCCCAGAAACAGCTAACAAACAAGAAATCATAAGAATGGAGTCTGAAATCATGCTGTCTTCACCCAGAAATTTACACGAATTGAAAAAAAAACCCTAACATCAAGCTCTATATATTTTGTTACTATTCATTCAAGAGAGGAGGCGGAAATTAGAGAGAAAAAAACCTAAAAAACTACCGGCGACGAAGAACCCTAAAATCACTTACCGAAAGCGAAAAGCTCAGTTGAAGAGTGACGGCGGAAGGCTTGCTGCGCTCGTTTCAAAGCTGACGGCGGAAACCCTATCGGAATCGTATCAGGTACCAATTTTACCGCAACTTCATTGGATCTTTCTTAACTTTTCTTGCGATTGTTATGTTTAGGTTTAGAATGGTGAAATAAGGTTAGGTTAGAGAGAGGGTTCTTGAAAGGAGAATTAGGTTTGAGAGAGACAGAGAGAGAAGAAATTGAAGGTTTGAGATAATGAATGGGTTAGAAGACGGTAGTCTGTTGAGTTCTAAGACAAAGGGGAGTCTTTTCCGATGATGTTGGTTTCCCCAAACATTTTGTAATTAATTCACACCAGGTGTTGTTTTCCCAGATTTTTTTTTTACCGTTGGGAGTTCCTCAATATGGTCCGCATGGTCCCTATGCGTAACCACCTTTGTTGCCTTGCACTTTTTTCGTTTTTGGCCGTTGGATGATAGGAGTTTAGATTGCTGACTGGATCAATGATCCATATGCATTGAGAGGTCAACGGTTTGACCGAGGGTTCACCGTGAACCCTCCATCTCCTCCGTGTGGGCTTTTGGGCCTGGGTGAGTTTCAGACCACACCCCCCTTTCTTGGCTTGCAGACTGGCCCATTAGTTTTATTTACTAACTTTTATTATTATTTTAATTTAAATATATTTTAAAACAAAAATCCTTCAAAATAACTTTATTTATTTTCTGTTAAAAGAATTCTGAGTTATTATTAATTTGGTTAATTTTATTAAAACTTTTTATTTAATAATAATTTATTTATTTAATGATTAATATTATTAAATAATTAATTTTAATTTGATTAATTATTTTAAATTAGCTTTCTCTTTTAAATTTTAAGACAACACAAAGGTACCTAATTTTATTTTCAAAATTCTATTTAATTTAATAATTTATCTTTGCTTTAAATTTCTAAAATAATCTAAAAAATTTTAATTTCTTTTCTTTTACTAACCTTAGATAATTAGGTTGTTAATTAGGTTAACATGTCTAGATTAGCCTATCCCCCATTCTATTTAGGTTACTATTTTCTCTTGTGATGTTTTTACATGTTTTATTATCGTATCTCAATTATATTTATGTTGTTCACATGCTCGGTCAACCTATTTAAAAAAACTAATATCTTGACTTAATGTCAAGCCCATTTTCAAACACCATTGTAAGTCGATTGTTTTTACGATCGCCATCGACCTTATAGCCTCCTCTTGGGCTTTGTACAACGACGCTCGCCACACACTTCACATATAAAATTAAAATCAAATTCTTCCAACGTCAAGTATCTTCAAAACAAATGCATTTAATCCCCCAACTCTCCTTGTAAGTCGAGTGCTTTGGCCTCGCCATCGACCTTAACCTATACCATAGGACCTCCTATCCATTAGTTCAACCTTGTTCGTGCCATACGCAAACTTAAACCTCGATTCATATCGAGCATTTTCTCAGATCGAATTAAAATACTTAATAACTACTCAAATACAATTTCAACACTTAGATGAAAAAGAGAGAGTTCCAAGTCTTTGGTTCACTCTCCCAATTGTTTGGGTCCGAGAAGTCTTTCTTAAGCTCGAACAATTATCTTCTAAAATCGATAAACTTATTCAAGTCTATTTTTCTAAACACTTAGGATGAAAAAGAGAGAGCTCCAAGTCTTTGGTTCACTCTCCCGATTACTTAAGGTCCAAGAAGTCTTTCTTGAGCTTCGAGTAATTTTCATCCGATTAATACACTCTAATCATATTAAATATCTTTTATAATATTAGATGAGAAAAGGAGAGAGCTCCAAGTCTTTGGTTCACTCTTCTGATTATTTGAGGTCCGAGAAGTCTTTCTTAAACTTCGAGTAATCCTCATAAGTTAAAATACTTTAACCACATCCTATCTTTCAAACGCCATTCAAACAACTCCTTTTTACAATGAAAAAGAGAGTGTTCCAAGTCTTTGGCTCGCTTTCCCGATTACTTGGGTCCGAGAAGTCTTTCTTAAGCTTCAAGTAATCGTCATCCGTTCAACTTATTCAAACCATACTCAATTCTATCCTTTCGCCTTTGAGGTTGAAAAAGAGAGAGCTCCAAGTATTTGGTTCACTCTCCCAATTACTTGGGTCCGAGAAGTCTTTCTTAAGCTTCAGGTAGTCGTCACCTCTAGTTAAATATTCCAATACTTATAAACACTAATCCTCGCCCTCGCGCGACCTACCATCCAAATAATCCTTTTACCAAGAATATTGTTTAGTCCCTTCTTCCGCGCATAACAAACTCGTGCTTCAGCCTCCCCTAGCGAGCAGACAAGCCAACGTTTAGTAGTTAGAATGCGACCTAAATTCTCGTTCATTCCAAACAAAAACCTCTTAGCACACCGTAAGCCGAACTACGGCTGCTCTGATTTCTGATTTATCAATGAGAATACGTAGGCACAAGATTGCGATGGTCTTGGCGAGCACAATCCCCTATTTTCCCGTAGTCCCCCGAACTACGAACGCTCTGATTTTCCACTTCTTATAAGTGAAGATACGTAGGTACAAGGGCACCAATCCTTGGCGAGCACCCTATCTTAAAACCACTCATTCTCCTTTAGCAAGCAATTTCTTTAGAAGATAAATAAGCGTATCCATTTTCTCTCACTAATCGAATCAAGAGGTTCTCGTTGAGTACAACGGACATGAGGGGTGCTAATACCTTCCCCTCATATAATCGACTCCCGAACCTAGAATATTGGTTGCGATGACCATGTTCTTATCTCCTTAAAGGTTTTTATCGATATTTTCCTATTCCATCCTTGGAATGAATAAAGTTCGGTGGCGACTCTATTTCGAACAGTATTTTCCGCGTACATCGCGAGGATCATATTTTTTGAGGTACGACAATATCAACTAGAGCTAAACTCACACACTGAATCAAAAGCATCATGCTTCAATGCAGGATTCAGTTATCCTCCAGTCATCTCACTAAGAGATTCACAGGCTGCTTGACCTCTACTAAAGACTGCACCACTTCAACACCAATCCATTGGACAGAGCCTTTAAACACAGTTGGACACAACAGCAACAACTCCACAGGTCATGTAGCTCCCTTAGAGGCACAATGTTCAGACACCCTGTCTGACATTCCAAAAATTATTCTTAAGCACTTTAAGAAGTAATTCTTTTATCCAATATCCTGCTTTATCAGTCAGACTGTAATCACCAAGGCATGGACTACCTCTCCTCTTGTCCAGATCCATCAGTAGCTGGGACACACAACCATGCTTCGTCATGATGAGAAACAGTAAGAACTCCTCATATATTTATCCTCTGAACCTAGTCATTGGATCTTGTGTTCTTGCCTTATCTGAAGTTGCACCTTCAAGAGTGACACTTTTGTCATCACTAATTAAGGGATAATCAATTAAATACTTGCCACACGTAACAATTGATTTTAAATCCCCAATTTGAGACACACATATTCTCATCAGTGGTCCAAGGGCACAAGCTTGCCTGAGCTTCAGCAGTCTTTGTACTCAGCTTCATATTAGCATCATGCAGTTGCATATTAGACAGGTACACAGCTCCCCCTATCATTCATAATCAGTACTCCCCCTAAGAGAGAGAACCCAATTACATGACGACTCTCTTCGTCATCTTCATATTCACACACTGCAGCTTTTCATTCCTTGATTCACAGATAGCAGAAGAGTTGCAGGGCAACTATCTGTAAAATCTCCAAAAAGTTAGGGTAAATGCCATATTTCCTTGACTTTTACAGAACCAGAGCTGATGATGTCTTGATCTTCACCTTTGTGCAATCTGATTTAGTCCATTTGCACCTACTGTCAGACCCAAAAGGAATACCCTGTCATCTTCACCATGAGCTTGAAGTAGTAACCCAATGTCACAACATCTTGTTTAACATTCTACCTTCATCAAGTCCCAGATTTGTTTGAAATCACAAGCAATCTTGACCCATAACTGCACTCTTGCAGCAACCCATCCTAGATAGAAGTATGTCTCCCCATACCAAGGGTAACCAATGCACAAGAATGGAAAACATAAGACGCATCTTTATGTCTTCAAGAACTCATTCTCTGTTCAACACGCATGTTGAACGCATTCACTTACTGCTTGAACCATAAGCAAATAGTACACCTATCAACATAAAGCTCACCTCCTATCTTTGACCAAAGATGCTCCAAGATCACCATATTATATCTCAAGACCAACTTCATGCTCATCCATTGAGAGTGTATCAAATTGCTCCACTTCTTTAGAGAGCCTAAGATATACTCCAAGGCATTCTTAACCTCATCATTCTTCCGTATGATGGGTTAGAATACTTCTGATTCGCCTAGTGACTTGATGACTTCCATATGCCACATCAGGATGCAATCAGCCAATGATCCACTCCAGTCTGGTATAATGTCTTCACATCATACTCCAATACTGTCTTTTTACCTTATCATTCTCCCGTATGACAAGATAGAATACTTCTTAGTCAAGATGTGAATCACAAGTTTTGTACCAGATCTTTCAGTCCTTAGCCAAGGGAACCAACCCATATCCACTGGTTCTTTACCTGCCCACAACTAGATTTACTTCAACTGAAGTTCTTCAGAGAACACAACTCCACCAGCTTGATCAAATACATCTCCAGAAGAAGGTAATATTCTATTCACAACTTAGGGCTTCTACCACAAGCTCCAATATATGAACAGAACCAGATCCTCCTTTGGTCTTCAACCAACTACCCTTCTATATAAGAGTAATTTGTTCCAAGCATGAACAGTCCCAGACCCTTCCGTGGTCTTCAAAAGACTACCCTTCTGCACAAGAATAGTTTTCTAAAGGCACACTTCTTAAATAACCAAATGCCACTGTTTGGTTATTCAACATCTTTCAGAGCTCTAGAATCTCTGCTACTCCACCAGGCCACTTTGATCTTCAAGTCACAATTTCTACATGCTCTAAAGAAAGGCATCTACTCCTTCACACAGCTCCTGCAAACTGCATGAGGTGAAGCATTAATTTCATTCATACCTGAGAAGATCAACTCATCTTTCATCAATGAAGGCCTTGAAGTTACTGCTTGATGTTACAACTTTGGTTAAGACATCCAGCTGGAGAGTTCAGGCTTTCATTCTGCCACTTAGAATAACCTCATCGCTCAATCAGAAAGAGCACATAGACTTTAGTTTGAGTAGACAACCTCCATCTTGCTTTATTGGACTACAACACATTGCTTGAAATGCATCTGCTTCATGAACTCCTCTTAAGAGAAACCAAACATGCCAAGGCTTGATTCTTTAATGAGGCAGGGTTACAAAATAAATCTTTACACAAGGATTCCCGCTTTCCTTAAGTAGATACTTCTTTAGAAAGTCAGAGATACTTGCCACTTATCCTTGACCTCCAAGCTGGGCCAGATCTCATGCTCCTGTGCACTTAGATCAGAAATAAACTGACCCAATCAGAGCTTTCAACACCATCTTCTAGACCAGTTTATTGCCAGGAAACATTCTAGATATGCTTCTAGTAGAGTCTAGAACACACCTGCTGCACTCCAATAAGCTGATTCAAGAGAACTGTCTTAATCTCCACTTCCATTAGCACTTCATTTTAGTCTTAGTTTCTTTCCAGGAAACTTACTAGAATAAAGTCAGATCCTACCACACATGCGTATGGTACCTGTGATTCACTCCTTGAATCAACAGAGTTCTGCACAATCTCTGCTGATGGAATGTCTCAACATCTGGTTGAGCATCAGATTCTTGAAGTAGATCAGGGGTTTCTGCTTGTGCAGCTACTGATGAGATATCTTGATCATTGACTAAGGATAATTCATTAAATATTTGAGAAGATCTTAAATAACCATGAATCTTAAATCCTTATAATCAATCCTTCTCTAAACTTCATGGATAACCAATTAAATACGTGTGTATCCCACAAATAAAAATTGATCTTAAATCCACCCAGCTTATTGAGAAGACCATTTACACTTCAGCAATACCAAATGTATTCTTTAGTTGAAGGATCTTTACTGTTGAAATATCAAGGCTGACATCCTTGACTTAACCTACCTATGACTTCCTCTGCTGATAGAATCCTTGCAACTCATGAGTGGTGAAAATAAATCACCTCCCACTATCTTCTTTAGCACGGCTTCCAGCAATCTGCCACAACCATACATCACACTGTATATGAGTCAGTCTTCTACCAGGGGCATCAGAGTTCTTTTATCAGAGAAATATGCAGCAGAACCACCAAAAGAACATGTCCTAAACAAGATGTCAGAACACCTTATAGGTCATCACACAGAGGTAGCCACTCCTCCTTTGGCAACCTTTCAGCAGATCATAGAAGCTCCTATATCAGAGGGCACAACAGCAGATACACATAATCCTTGGCAACCTCCTCCTAAACTCCATAAGCAGCAGCTCAAATGTTTAGAAAGATCAGCAACTCTGCTACAACTTCTCCTTGTTTAACCACCAGAAAGTATCTCCCAAGATCTCATCCAGAACAGACAGGATGTCTGCTCTGATACCAATTAAAATTCTGGTATGCGGATTTCAGATGTCCCAAGAACATTGATCTCTGCTGAAACAAGGATGAGGACAGATCATGAACAATTTAAATTTCTTTAAATTGTGTCAATGTCCTGACCAACGTCGTGACCTCTGTTGTGACATCTGCATACTGGCAGACTATTTATCTAGACATTTAAATTGTGCATAATTGTAAATGCTGAAAGATAAATAACACATTAATTGTTTACCCAGTTCGGTGCAACATCACCTACATCTGGGGGCTACCAAGCCAGGGAGGAAATTCACTATTAGCATAATCAATTCAAAGTCAAACAACAAGTTTGCACTTCTCACTTAATCTCTACCCAATGACACTTCAACCTAGAGACACTCTAAACCTGAGTATACCCACTCACTCCCCCTCAATCACCATAGTGATATACAATTCACAAATACAGAATAAATATGAAGAGACACTTCATACACACCTTGATCTTGCTTCACAGCTTTGATCAAGGAACTCACACACTCTTGCTTTACAGCTTTGAGTGAGACACAACCCAGAATCTACATATCCAATGCAATCATCCACCAGACAATTGCTTGGAGTACAAGTATTCCTAAACATAATTCACACGTGAAGACTAGCCTTCTTCACTTACAAATATGTCTACCACAATGTAGTTTGACAGAACTACTGTCATGTGTGAGAAACAGCAGGAGTAGTGGTGCAACAGGAGCTAGCAGGAGCTGATAACAGAATTGCTGTCATGTGTTGACATCTGGTGCAGTAGGAGCTATGTGCAGCACGAGCTAACAAGAGCAGATGACTGAACTGTTGTCATGGATGCAGAAGGAGTTGATGACAACAGTTTTGTCATTTGCTCTTGTTAGCTCCTGCGGCACATAGCTCCTGCTGCACCAGATGTCAACACATGACAGCAGTTCTGTTATCAGCTCCTGCTAGCTCCTGCTGCACCACTACTCCTGCTGTTTCTCACACATGACAGTAGTTCTATCATGACAGCAGATGGATGTCGTGATGGATATCATGACATTCAACATGATATTCACATTAAAACACTCCACAATAGTTCTTTCACCACAGCAGATGGAGATGTCATAACATCCTGCTTAACATCATTGCAGGATCATGTTCTACCAAAATTCAGCCAATCATAGAACCATGGACAATTCTGTTTCTATTTTTCCATATTCTTTCTCTAGACAAACATGTATATCAATGATGCCTAGCACTTCAAAATGTGGGGGTGTTGAAGAGTTATAAAATCTCCATAAGACTGTAGGTACAACAACCTTCTTTTGTAAGGGTATAAATTTATCTGGTATGAGTGATGAAGGAGATATGACAATGGAGCTATGTACTTAAGATGACGAAGCCAACATGATGAAATCTTCTGACTTGAAAATTGAGTTTTCCTATAAGTACCTCCATGTTCTGTATGACCTAGGGGAATTGTTCAAACTACAGTAAAGCGGAAAGAAGAAAAAAATTTAATTTTGGAAGGATCCCCTCCGGGATTTTTACCATCTCCACAGGGATCGGTGCAAGGGAAAGAATGTCGTTCAACAGTCTCTACATTTCAAGGTATAATAGATAAAAGCGGAAAATATAAAGACAGAAAATATAACATAAATACTTTAAAATAAACGGAGCCTTATTGGGATTGGATCTCATCAAATGATAACACATGCATTCTTCTAACCAATGAAACACAGATCAATCATTCGTCTGATATCCTCACGTATCATCCACAATAGAGGTTATGTCTAACGCAACATTGAGAGAACAACTATACTGTCTCATTGGTGATGTCTCACGCAACTCAACAACACAAAGCATTAAGAACTGATACTCAGATAAATGTTAAGCCTAAATCTATTCTAGAGTCTATAACCTAACATATATTCATCCTAGATCCAGATCTAAAAAGTATATTTCTATAACGGTTCAAATCAAAGATGAACAGGTAAGCGAAGATAACATCCATATCAGATCCATGAATGATTCATATAAAATGCTGTGATCAGAATACGTACATACGCTTAACCCTTTTTACATGCATTCAACTAATTTTCCAGATGTATATGAACATGATTTCTCATCTCTATTATCATGCATCCTCACATTACTGTATTGATAGCTACTTCATGCTAATAAATAACATAATAAAATAAAAGATACTAGTGAATATCAACTTACAAGACTATGTCAAAAGTTTGCTCATTGATACATGAATATCTAAGATCTAAGATTTGAAAAGGTTTTGTCAAGACCCACAAATAAGAAATCAAAGACAACATCAATATTGAATCAAAACTAGTTCACAAACATATATTAGATGAAATACATAAGGTATCAATAGATTTAATCCAAACCCAACAATAGATCGAAGCACTTACTCGAAGATCAAGCTCCGAGTTGCTTCGATCTGTGATTCTCCCTCTTAGATTTTGTGTGTGTGTGTGTGTGTGTCTCTCTCTCTCTCTCTAGAATATGTTTGGAATGAAGTGAGATAAAGTTCTGATCTCTAAAATCACTACGCCAGAAATCACTTTTAGCAGCGCATAGAAAGACAACGCTTTTTACAAAAGCGCTGCTAAAGGGCCATAAAAAAAAAAAAGAAAAAAAGCGCCTACCTAAGACAGCGCTTTTAAAAAAGCGCTGCTAAAGGGGGCCCCTAAGAAAGCGCTTTTAAAAAGCGCTACTAAAGGGGGGCCCTAAGAAAGCGCTTTTTAAAAGCGCTGCTAAAGGGGGACCCTTAGAAAGCGCTTTTTATATAAAGCGCTGCTATATGGAATTGATCAGGCACCCTATGAAAGCGCTTTTAAAAGCGCTGCTAAAGGCCTTTAAAAGCGCTGCTAAAGGTATTCATATTATAATTTTAAAATACCCTCCAGAATTTTAATAGAATCAGAACAGTCACGCTAACTATTTCTTCTTTCTCTGGCGAACGAAAACACGAACCAACCACCCACTGTTCATCGTCCGACCATCACCTTCTTCCGTCCGATCATCCTTCCGACCATCACCGACCGTTCACCGTCCGTTTTTGAGTCCATCCATCCGTCTGCATTGCCGGTCCACCATTGTTACGGTACGTGAAGCTTGCTCTGCTTTTCTTGTTTTTTTTTTTTTATCTTTTCACCATTGTTGTTCTGATGATATAGATGGTTTTATATAGATGGTATTTGAACATAATAGATGGTTTTATATTGTTGCTGTTGTTGTTTTTATTGAAGGTTTTGTGTTATCTGAGTTATTGAAGGTTTAGTGTAAAATATGATATTGAAGGTTTTGTGTTATTTGTTGTTGCTGTTGTTGTTCTGATGGTTTTTGTTGTTGTTGTGTTATTTGTTGTTGTGTTAATATGATATATGAGATATATATGATATTGTTGTTGTTATTGATGTAAAATATGAGATATTTGAGTTTTTTTTTGTTGTTGTGTTATTTGTTGTTGTTGTTGTTCTGATTGTTTTTGTTGTTGTTGTTGATATATATATATATATATATATATATATATATATATATATATATATATATATATATATATATATATATATATATATATATATATATATATATATATATATATATATATATATATATATATATATATATATATATATATATATATATATATATATATATATATATATATATATATATATATATATATATATATATATATATATATATATATATATATATATATATATATATATATAGTTTAATATATGATATTTGATATATGATATTTGATGTTTTTAGTGTTATTGAGATATATTTGATATTTGATATTTGATATAGTTTAATATTTGATATATGATATTTGTTGTTTGTTGTTGTTGTAAAATATGAGATATAGTTTATATTTGATATAGATCGTGGTTGTTGTTGTTTAATATGATATTTGTTATTGTTGTTGATGTAAAATATGAGATATATATATATATTTGATATATATTGTTGTTGTTGTTGTTTAATATGATATTTGATGTTGTTGTTGATGTAAAATATGAGATATATATATTTGATATATATTGTTGTTGTTGTTGTTTAATATGATATTTGTTGTTGTTGTTGATGTAAAATATGAGATATATATATTTGATATATATTGTTGTTGTTGTTGTTTAATATGATATTTGTTGTTGTTGATATGAAATATGAGATATAGTGTATATTTGATATAGATTGTTGTTGTTGTTGTTTAATATGATATTTGTTGTTGTTGTTGATTATAAATATGAGATATAGTTTATATTTGATATAGATGGTTTGTTGTTGTTGTTTAATATGACATTTGTTGTTATTGTTGTTGATATTTGTTGTTGTTGTTGTTATTCTGAATTACAGGTATATTATGGCCAGCAACGAGGAAACATCACATGATGGAAAAGAAACACCCAAAGACGTTGAAGGCAAAATTAAAAGAGGCATAACGATAATGAAAAGAATCATCCGTGCGAGAGATAGAGGTGTAAAGTACGATGTCCATTGGAATGAAAGAGATCAGTTGGTTGAGCCTAATGGTGCGCTGCTGACAAGTTATATTGGAGCAGTTGTACGTTCGCAAGTTCCGATTATTTGCGATAACTGGAGAATTCCTGCATTAGAAGCGGCTAAGGATAAAATTTGGACCGAGATTCAAGTATGAGATTTGATCATTTTTAATTATGTTGACAGTTACATCTTTAAATTAATTATACTAACATGTTATATGTATGTGTATTTGTTTGCAGAGATCTTTTAATATTGAGGATTCTAGGAGAAAATATTGTATTCAGTTGGCCGGAAAACGCTTGAGGGGATTTAGAGTGTTTTTAACCAACAAATATCTTAAAGATTCTGATGGCAACTTTGTAGACTTGGAGCGTCCAGCGAAGTACGCTGATTTGATTTCGGATGCAGAATGGGAGACATTTGTTGCGAAGCAAAGAACCAAAGAATTTGAAGTAAGTACAACTTATCATGAACAAGGTATAGTATATATACCTATTCCACAAACAAACTGATATGACTTAAACTTGTTCTTTCAGGTTAAGAGTGGCGTAAATCGGGAACGGGCATCAAACCCTGCGTATCCATATAGAAAGGGGCGTTTGGGATATGCACGCTTAGAACAAAAATTAGTAAGTGCATATATATATGCTTTAATATGATCTATTTACAAAAAATAGTAAGTATACATAATAGGATATAATGCTTTATTGTTCGTCTTAATGCGTAGTTGGAAGAGGAGAAAAGTGATGCGACATCTCTTCCGGACCATGTCATATGGAAGGCTGCCCGGGTGGGAAGAGATGGAGCCGTCCAAGAAGAAGTTCAACAAGTGTTTGAACAATGTGTAAGTACAACATTAGTTTTTGAACAAAGTGTTTGAACAAATTGTATAAAATATTTAAATATGCTTTTATCTATATTTCAGGAGTCCCTATCCCAGACTATAACTCCTGCTGAAGACTTCAGTATTCACATTCTTATCTGCTAGCAGTGTCAACTCACGGACAATAGACCAGACACCAGAAGCAGTCAAAGAGTACACAGTCCAGAGATTTATGGGTGCGAATACGGAGAAGTTGTTTATGTTGCCATATAATACTGGCCATGGGTTAGTTTTTATTCTAAATTCATTTATTATAATTGTTCGATTTTTGCCATATTATATAACATTTCCGTCTAAACTGTTGTCTTATTTTATAGTGGCCTCTGGTTGTTGGTCGCAATTAATCCGATTAAAGAAATAGTGTATTATATAGATTCATTGGATGGCGATACAAACAAATATGAAAATCTGAAGAACATGGTTGATACGTAAGTGATGATATATAGTGTTCTGAATAATTATATATGTTTATTTATTATGTGACATTGTTCTAAATATGTGTTTATATTATGTTAGAGTTATACAAATATACAGAGCACAGAGAGATGCAACAGTGCCAAAAAGCAGGGCTAGCAACATCAACTGGATCAGAGTGGAGGTATATTTTCCCATGTTTGACTGTTATAGTGGTTCTACTTATAAAACTATTTAAACTATATATCCTGATAAATGTTCGTTCGCTTTTTTCCTAATACAGTGTCCTTGTCAGCGTGGTGGGATTGACTGCGGATATTTTGTACTGCGCTTTATGAAGGAAATCATTCTTTCTGGTCAATTAGGGATTCCAATCATGGTATGGATCAATTCATGAGTTATAGATTCATTTTGATAATTAACTAATATTTCATCTGAGTAATTAGTATTAAATCGTGCTTGTTCTGTTATATTATGTAGTATTTTGATGAATTCAAATGCGCTACGTGCTCAAAAGTAAAATTGGAAGAAATTAAGGAAGAATGGTGTCAATTTATGATTGAGTTAAGAATTCTATAATGTATATTGGATTTGTAATTATGTGTAAATTGTATATTGTATATTGTATATTGTATAATGTACAATGTTTAAATTATGTGTAAATTATACTTGAGTTAATTATGTGTAAATTGCAAAGTGTTATTGTATAATGTACAATGCTTAGTTATATTGTGTTGAATTAAAGGCCAAGTGTTGAATTACAATGTTTAAAGGCCTGAATTATAAGCAGGGAATTTAATTGTTATAAGCAGGTTTGTCTAAAAATATATAAAAAATGTGATTTTTCAAATTTTTTTTTTAAAAACGTGAAGTATAGATAGCGCTTTTACAAGAAAGCGCTGCTAAAGGAGGAAAAATAGGCATAAAAAAGCGCTGCTATAGGTTAGGAAAGGAGGGGTCTAAGAAAGCGCTTTAAAAAAGCGCTGCTAAAGGGTGGTCTACAAAAGCGCTTTCATAAAGCGCTGCTACAGGGGGGGAGGGGGAGGGAGAATAGGCAGCGCTTTGAAAGCGCTGCTAAAGGGGTAAAAAAGCGCTGCTAAAAGTGATGCCTTTAGCAGCGCTTTTTCCACAAAAAAAAGCGCTGCCTTTACCTTTAGCAGCGCCACTTTAGGCAGCGCTTTAAAGCGCTGCTAAAGGTAAAAAAAAGCGCTGCTAAAGGCCATTTTTGGCATAGTGAATATATGTTATAAAAGTTCTTTTCTAAAAAGTAAGAGAAAGTACATATATAGTAAAAGAAAAATCTGTCTTGTTCGCCCAGCGAATTCCATTTTAGGCACCTAAAGTGCCTATAAATAGTTAAACCGCCCTTGAGGATTTTACAAAGTTCTTCGTGAGAGTAATTATTCGCCCTGCGAACTACTTCGCTACAAGTTTGCACAACTAACTTATGGACCTTTAGCTACTGCCATCCAAGGTTTCCACTTTGCTGGGACCTCGCTGCAACTTCGCACAGCGAATATTCGTTAGTTACTCGCTGGTGTTCGCACAATGAACATTGCTGATTCTTCTTCATTTCTTTGGCTTCCTTGTCCATTCCTTTGTATCTTAATCATTGATGTTTTATGCCTATATCCTTCACAATAACACACATATCAAAGCATCCAAAGATATTTGTAATATAACTGAAGAATCACACAAGAACAAGAAATAAATCTATTAAAACATGATAAATAAGTTGAAAGATGCCAAGAAAGATTGTTCAATTTAAGTCAAAATTTTCACTTAACAAGTATTAATTCGTTTCACCATGTTTGGATTCATGGTCCTTAAGACAATGAATGTCGCCCAATCCTAGATATCATTGAATTGTTGGGCTTTAATCAGGCCATTCGAGATCATTAGTAGGTATTTAGAGGTCACACTAATGGTAGGCATACTTTTCTCGTTTTATAGCGCTAATAATGTAAGTAAGGGTGCATATGAGCTCTTTTCACTCTGCATTCCAACAAATACAATAATTGGAAAGACACGATCGTGAGAGTGTGAGGGAGATACAAATGTCATAAGGGGATGTTCTAGGAGAATGATGAGCACTGATTTCCATTATACCATTTAGAAAAACCAACACCAATAAATGACTAATATCATGCATTTATGATATGAAATTCTGGCACACAGATACCAGATATCAAGACAACAACCAACACTTATGCAGAAAAAATAAGAGCTTGAATGTAAACAATAACACAACCAATTATTAACCTAGGCCAGTGCAACATCACCTACATTTGGGGGCATCTATGCTAGGAAGAAAATATACTATAATAGTATTAGTTCAAAGCCACATCAAACACCCACAACTTTATAAGCTTCTCACCTAATCACTAACCATGCTAACTTTTACCTAGGAACTCCTAAATATGAGACCCCTGTCACTTCCCACCAGTCACACAACAATGACAAACTCAACAATAAAGAATACTGGAAGTCACACTTCCAAGGACACAAAAATCCACTATTTGCTTAAAAGCTTAGAAGTGATTACAAGTCAAAACTCATTCTAATTCAAGTACCTAAGGAGTACATGAATGTCTCACAAATGCACAAACAACATAGTCCAACTCAGATGTTAAAAGACATAAGAGAGGATCACAAAGAACAAAGACACACTAAACCCTAATACCCTTTCTTTTAATACACTACTTCTCTGCTTCATTAGGTTTATAAAACTCCTTTAAATAGGCATCACAATAGCACGAGCTTGGGCTCTTGAAACGCATATCACAAGGCATCAGATTTAAATCACTTGCACGATCTCCTGCACAATAATAGGAACTAAACATAAAGTTTCCTAAAAAGGCTCCAATACCCTTTTTAAGAAATACAAGCAAATCTGTCAAGACAAAAGTTCCTAAAATATTCCTTCCTTGGGTTGCGACATTGTATGAATTAAAACACTATCAAATCTCATACTTTAAATACCAAATCATTCCAACTTTAAACTTCTGGTATAACATTTTTTTGCCACATGTCCCAACATCATGCTGTATGACTAACTTGTCACGACATCTGTCTCAACATCTTGCTAAAAATTGTTTTAACAAAAGTTCTGCCAATCCAAAAACTACAGAACTTACAATCTATCATAACAACAACAATAAAAAAGAACATTCATAAAACACATCAAAGGCACACATAATGGAAAAAGAAACTCATAACAAGACCCAAAAAAAACTTCATCATAAAATATACAATGTCAAAACATCTTGTCTGACATCACATCCAGCAGCAGAACTCCCCCTCTCACAAAGCTCCCAAAACATACAATGTCAAGACATCTTGTCTGACATCACAGTCAGCAACAAAACTCCCCCTGTCACAAAGCTCCCTCTCCAACATAAACTCTTCCAGACACATGAAGAAATTTGTCACAAAGCTCCCTTTTTAACATAAACTCTCCCAGACATATGATGAAATGATGCCAAAACATATAAAATTACATCCCAACACCACTAACAAAGACCTCCCAACAACATAAAAGAAAACATATAAAAGTAGGGATCATCATTATTCCCATGCTCCACAACCTGAGATACCTGATACATTATCCCTTTCACAGCACTGTTAACCCTGTTATCATTACCATCACCATTACTCCCCCTTTTTAGGCATAAATTTGACATTAGCTTTCTAATTTTCCTAATATCCTCCACAATCAAGACTAATTGCTATAGTTCTTCAAAAATGAAAATTCTCATCTCACCCCTCAGCTTCTCAAACTGATGTGCATTCAAAGCCTTATTAAAGATATCAGCCAGTTGCTTCTTAGTGGCTATATGTTCTAGAATGACCACTTTGTCTTCAACAAGATCCCTGATAAAATGATGACGAATGTCAATATGTTTTGCCCTATTATTTTAAACTGGATTCTTAGAGATGTTGATAGCATTCAAGTTGTCACAGTATAATATCATGACATCCTGCTTTATATTATACTTCTTCGGGATCTGCTTTATCCAAAGTAACTGACAACAGCTGCTTCCTGCTGCAATATACTCAGCCTCAATAGTGGATAGTGACACATAATCCAGCTTCTTTCCTAAAAAAACAACATCCACCAGAGGTGCTTTTTCTACCATCAGCACTCCTTGCCTAATCAGCATCACAATATTCAACAAGCATGACATTAGAGCTTGTGAGGGCAAGGTTCCTTAGTCCTTATTTTAACGATGTCAAAAATTATACTAGCTCGTACTTTGTACTTTAGACGGAATCATCGCATCTTAGATTTCATTCATTCTTTAAAATGCATAAAATATTATAAGTTCGTGTGTCTATACATATATGAGCATCTCATATATGTTATGTGTGCACGTGATCATATTAGGTACCTTAGGTCTACATAAAAATGACAGAGGTGGACCAAGATGTTAACAAGGAACTTGTTTTTGGCTTTTTAAGGTCCTTCCGTCAACTCAAAGTCCTGTGCAGGTCGACGCATACATGTTGATCAAAACTCATTTTCTCTCGAGTCTGCTCACGTCGACCCATAGATCGAATCATACTGTAAGCCTAAAAATATGTTGCTTTGATGTAACCTTGCGTCGACACATGGCCTTATTCTTGTTGATGCATTTCTTGTTTTTTTGTGTAGTTTTGCATTCGAGTGTGCTCAAGTCGACCCACCTATTGCTTTGGTCGAACGCTCGCTGTTGTGAGTAAATATTTCGGATCTGTTATGTTTCAAAATGTTATTATGTTAGTTAGTGGGTCTAGACATCATATATATTCATTTTGTCTCATCATTACAAATATAGAACAAGAAAAGTGAAAGATATACACTGAACTTTTGCTCATCATCTTCATTCTCACTTGCATTCTTTTATAATTACACATGACATTTTTTGTTGATCTTGTGCATTGTCGAGGTGATAACATCCAAACGTAGGATTGCGTATCTAGTTTGGGTTGAGGATTTAGTGGGTTTCTCTTAAATAAAACCATTGGGGTTTTTCCCTCCAAGATCTTGAGGATTTGAGGGTTTTTACACAAATCTTTGTCTCACAGATTCAGCCGAGTGAAAGGTTTGAAGAACAATGGGTTCGTTCAAACAAGTAATGGTAACTGGAGGATTTTGAAGAAAAATTTGGGGCCGAACGTCTTGCAATCGAAACTTGTCGAGCAAAAGGTTTGAAGAATGGTGGTTCATGCAAACAAGTAGCGGTAACCGGAGGTTTGTTCTGAGCGTTTAACGCACTTGATTCGACTTGAATCAAGAGGAGATAAGGGAATATTATCAAATTCAACAATAAGGATTGAGTAGTGGTGACTATTACTTCTCTTGTATAAAATTTGCAACGTGATAATAAATATATCAATTCTAATTTAAGAATTGGGGGCAGACGTACCCTAAGCGAGGGCGAAAAGGGGAACAACCTAAATAAATCTGGTGTTGTTCTCTCTTTCTCTATATCTTTTATTTATGTTGCTAACGTTTGTGTGGTTTCAATTATTCGATAAATTTCCTCTGTTGCGTAGTGCTGAAATTCTATTTTTCAAAACAATCATTATGCACTAGAATTACAAGGAAATTCAACTTGGGGTGTTTTGCACACCAAGTGTTCGACGTGTCGAGTGCACACAAACTATTTGTGATATTGCCAATTTAAGTTTACTTTTTACAATTCTTTAGAAATAGGATAAACTAAGTGGAAATTACTTGTATTGATTAATTGGAAAATCATTGATTCGATTTCTCATTTAATTTTATTTCATTTGGCTTTTCACATATTCGATCTTTTTGATAGCGGTTTGTTTAGACGAATTGGTTCCTCGGCCGCTTCCGCATATTTTAAAATCCAAATTTTAAGCGCCGAATCTTATTTAAAAATTAGTGATCTATTCAACCCCCCTTCTAGATCATTGCCATCGTCTAACAAGTGGTATCACGAGCACCTGTTCCTCTAGTGATCTGCATATAAATTTTTAGAAAATGGCCAATGAACCAAAAGAGGCGTACAATAGAGCACCAACTTTTACTGGTGAGAACTATAGTTATTGGGAAGATTGTATGCGTGTGCATATCAATTCCATTGATAGAAAGGTATGGAACGTTATTCAAAAAGGTCCTATAGAAATAACCATGACCGATGCGAAAAATGTTGTTGTGCCTAAGCTGGAAGCACAATGGAATGAAGAAGATAAGAAAAAGTATAGTTACGATTGGAAATCTAGAAATATTATAATATCTTCTTTAAGAGTTGATGAATATTGTAGATTTTCCCATTGTACTACTGCTAAGGCTATGTGGGACGCATTGCAAGTTGGCCATGACGGAACTAATTATGTCAAACTAGCTCGAATCAATACTTTGACACAAGAGTTTGATCTCTTTCATATGAAGCAAGGTGAAACCATTGATGAAATGCAAAAGAGATTTTCTCATGTAATCAATCGCTTAAACACACTTGGGAGACTCGTTTCTAATGAAGTTGCTACTAATAAAATTTTGAGATGTCTTAATAGGGAATGGAAACCAAAGGTCACGACGATCAAGGAAGCCAATGATCTCACTACATTGGACATCAAAACTTTGTTTGGTAAGCTTGATGAACATGAGAAAGTGCTCATTAGCCTTGACAAACATGAGAAAAGAGAAAACAAAGAGATGGCTAAAGACACAAACAAAAAGTCTATTTCTCTTAAGGCTTCTAGCTCAAAGTCCTCAATACAAGAGCATGATGAAAGTGAATCTAATGATGATTATAAAGATATGAGTGAAGATTTGGGATTGTTTGTGAGAAGATATAATAGATATGTCTAGAAAAATGGAATTCAACACCCAAACAAGAATCTCATTAACTTTCGAAGATAATTAAAATCCTCTAAGAATGAAGGTAACAAGAGTGGTAAATCAAAAGTGTCATGTTAACATTGTGGAAAGGTCGATCATTACAAGTCGGGTTATCCATTGATAAAGAAAGACAAAGGAAAAGAGAAGAATCATCAACGAAAGAAATCGGGCAAACCTAGAAGGGCATACATTGCTTGGGAAAGCAATGGTGAGTCCTCTAGTGAAGTTACCTCAAGTGATGAAGACGAATCTATTAATCTTTGTATCATGGCTCATCATAAGAAGAAAAAGGAGGTAAGACACTCTAAGTATGAACACTAATAAAATGTCTCATTCCGAGTTACAAAAGGCTTTTGATGCTTTACACCATGAGGCTAAAGAAGTTTTTAAACGCTTAGCTTCAAATAAGCAATTTTGTTGGCATTTAGAGAAAAAGGTTTCCAGTTCTGAAAAGGAATTAGAAGCTCTTAAGAACTTTATGATGGAAGCAACAAAGTCTGAAATTGAGGAAGACATGAGTACTTGGTTAAATTGGGGTTGTAAAACCTGTCACATTTGGCAAAAGGAGGTTAAAACTCTTAAAGCCAAATTAGACAAGGTTCTAAAACCTAAAGTCACATTTTCTATTTATCGGTCACATTTTAGAGAAATCATGAATAATCTGTATAAAAAATACACTTATGTGATTAGAGATAAATATAGCAAAAGTAACACCCATGTTAACCTAACTTGTTTATATTGTTGCAAGAGGGGTTACACCATTGCCAAATACCGATTTAGGAGATTATTGGTTCCTAAAGGTATTTTCCAATGGTTGCCCAAATGCAACCAAAGGTTCACTCACACCCAAGGACCCAATAAAAATTGGGTACCTATTTCCCTTGTTTGAGTTGAGTTAGTACAATGTCTTGAGTCTATAGAGAGAAGATGGTTTCTCAATAGTGGATATTTAAGACACATGACGGGAGACATTTCCTTATTCATTGACTTTGTAGCAAAGAAGAAAGGATTTTTGACCTACAGTGATAATAACAAGGGAGCTATACTCGGCAAAAGTAGTGTAGGTAATCCCTCTTCTATTACTATCTCAGACGTGCTATTAGTTGATGGTCTTAAACACAATCTAATGCTAAAGGTTATAAAGTTTCATTTTCAAAAGATTGTTGCATGATTGAGCATAATGATAATAAGAATGATGTGTTCAAAGGCCTGAGGGTTAACAATGTCTATATGCTTGACTTGAGTGAAGTATCATTGAGTAATACTAAATGTATTGTCACCATGAGTGAAGATTGATGGCTATGGCATAGGCGTTTAGCGCATGTCAACTTCGATTTGTTAAATAAAGTAGTCTCTAAGGATCTAGTAGTCGGATTACCCAAAATCAAAATTTCAAAAGATCACTTATGTGATACATGCCAAATGGGGAAGCAAACAAGGATCTCGTTTAAATCTAAAAAATTGTTTCTACAACGAGACCTCTTAAACTCCTCCATATGGACCTATTTGAACCATCTAAGACTAAAAGCTTAGGTGGTAATTACTATGGTTTTGTAATAGTAGACGACTACTCTAGGTTTTGTTGGACTATTTTCTTAGCAAGCAAGAGTGATACTTTTTCAGCTTTTGAGAGGTTTACCAATCTCACTTGAAACAAATTGAATACAAGTATTGTAACAATCCGAAGTGATCATGGAGGTGAATTTGAAAACCACCTATTTGAAGAATTTTGTGATAATAATGGAATTGATCATAATTTTTCTGCACCATGTACTTCTCAACAAAATGGAGCAGTGGAACGTTAAAATCGTGTTTTAGAAGAACTCGGAAGAACTATGATCAATGAGAGTGACCTTCCTAAATACTTTTAGGCCGATGCTATTAGTACGACATGTTATGTTTTGAATAGGGTACTTATCCGTCCTATTCTTAACAAAAATCCATATGAGCTATTAAATGGAAGGAAGTCTAACATATCGCATCTTCATGTTTTTGGTTGTAAATGCTTTGTGTTGAATAATAGTAAGGAGAACCTTGGCAAGTTTGATTCAAAGGCCGATGAAGGTATCTTTCTTGGATACTCTCAAATTAGTAAGGCATATAAGATATTTAATAAAAGGTTACTTAATGTAGAAGAATCTGTACATGTTACTTTTGATGAATCTTACTCGGAAAATGTCGGAAAAGGTATTTATTTTCATGGTACAGGTGTATCTTCAGAAGACATACTTAAGGACACTGAAAAAGGGACTGATCAACCTGAATCGGTAAAAGTTGAGGAGGAGGAAGATCACAACTCTGAAGAGATTGAGGAGGATCATCCAATTAGCAATGATAACTTTCCTCTAGCTTGGAAACCCTCTAAGGATCATCCCATCGACAACATACTCGGAGATATATCAAAGAGAGTAACTACGGGATCCGAGCTAATTAACTTTTGTTATCACTTTGCTTTCGTCTCTCAAATTGAGCCAAAAAAACTCCAAATAGGCCTTACTCGATGAAAATTGGTTTTTAACAATGCAAGATGAGTTAAATTAATTTAAAATAAATGAGGTTTGGGACCTTGTGTTGAAACAATATTAATGTGGGTTTTTGTTATCGTATCCGCAGGGATTGTGTGATATTACTGTTGTTCTACAATTGGAATTATTTTAAATATAGAACATAAAAAGTGTTTGGTTTGATTTCGTAATGCAACGATTGCATAAAAAGTTATAATCAACGGTAAAAAGTTTCGGTTTTAAACGATTGGTAAAAACATGTCAAGATTAGAGTTTGATAATCCATTTCATACATATTTTCTTAACAAAGCATGTGAACTCATTAACAATTAATACAATCACATATCTTCTCAAGATGTTTCATCTCTAAAACAAATTGTGAGTTTTATCATATTGATCCTTAGATGATCTCTCAACCTAACTATCAATATGATAACATTAAAAGATTGATATCAGTGAATATCAACTCGCAAAACTATCTCTAGAATTTGTTTATTGAAAGATGAAAAAGCTAGGTCAGTAGTTTAAACATATCTCTCAATAATGATCCAACACAAATATACAATAAAAATAGGGTTTTTCCACCATATATTCATCATCAACTTGTTCACATACAACATATCAAGAGAAATACATACAAAAGCGAGGATTATTTAACTCTAATCTTGACAAAAGGAGAGATTTAGCTATCCATAACTACGGTAGCTTGAGCAACAAGTAACAAACAAAGCTTTTAGAGCATCAAATTTGAAAGGATCAAAGGTTGAAGCTTAAAAGCTTTGATTTCTAAGTAAAAATGAAGAAAATGACTTTTTCTCTCTTCACAAAAGTTTTTAGGTTACAAAAGATTATTAAAAAGTAAGTTATGTTCCAACAAATATCACAAAGTGTAAAAATACACATGTCCTGCACAGGAAAATTCTTCGGGTGAGCTAAAAAGTTCGCAGGGCAAAACCCTTTAGTAAAGCCACGTGACAACAACAGTGCAAGAGAGCTGAGAAAAATATCTGAATTTGCTAAGCAAAATAAAGCTTCGCCGAGCGAATTCCTTGCGCTCCTCAATCGCCTGGCGAATCTTCTAGCGAACCAATTCCAGTAGCTACTAGAATTTTGAGTTTCCTTCGCCTGGGCTTCGTCGGGAGAAACTGTCCTTTCGCCTCTTTTTCACCAGGCGAAGGTGGTGATTTCTTTGACACGCGCATTTGTTCAATTTTTTTTATTTTTCTTCCGATTTTTTCTGCAACCTTTTTACATAAAATGCTAAAAAACTAACAAATATATTACAAATACCAAATATATACATTGATGCCAGAATCACTTAATAAATAAGCTGGTTCACAATCAGAAGTATGAAAAAGAGCTTAAAAGTGCCACAAATTGATACAAAAACTATTCTATACTTGACACCTATCAAACTCTCCCCAACTTGCATCTTTGTTTTCCCTCAATCAAAGGTAAGCTTCAAAATTCACAAGAAAACTTTCAAAAACACCAAATCAACTGGAAAACATTCATGGTTCAAACTCGACAATCGCACGCACAAGACATTTTCAATCACTTTCATAGAATCAAAACATGATTATGAATTAAGTTATAAACACAACATCACACAATGCAAAATCAAGAAACTACAAGTTCAAGTTGAATCACCTAATTTACTCATTATCAAACAAATAAACATTATGTAGACATATCTACAAGGGACAAAACACTCTCACAAGTAATTGTGCCACATCCAAAATAATTCATGCATTCATCTCATAAAGTTATCAAAAAATCATGGAAACAAAGATCACTAAGGGATTTTATAGTTGTAACTTAACTTGGGTTAACAACAAAGAGTAATATATACACGACCATTGAACAAAAACGGGTAAAATTCATGAAGAGCATTTGAAAAGAAAAAAATTTCAACAATTCATTCTTGCTCAATACTTTGATTTCTTTACTTACAATGCATCCTTTCTTTTCCTTTTTATTGATTCTTTCTTTCCTTTTGTGTTCTTTTCAAAGAATTCATTGTACCACCAATTCTTTTTCCTATTCTTCTTCTTTTTTTCCTCAATGAAACAACTCTCCCCAACTTTCAACATTTCATTTTCTTTAGACAAAATTGCGATTCACACAAGGTTAATAATTTGTTGGGATTTAAATTGATTCATTTTCACACAAAAAATTCAATGTAAGGCTCAAGAGGGGTTGCGAATGCGTGCACACGAACTAGGTGAATTGAAGTCTTTTTGGAATGGTGGCTATTCTCATAGTACACAAAAATTGCCTTGATCCTTTTTAAGTTTCCAACACTTAGAAACAAAATCGCAAGATTAAACATGAACCAAACGATTAAAACAATAATTACTTGAACTCTACTTTTGGTGAACAATGGAAAGCACCTTACTTTTGTATTTTTGTCCTAATTGATTTAAACATGAACAAGTATTTACCAAACAATGCATTACCATAGTTTTACATAAAGCACTAAATTCACCATCATGCTATAACTCTACAAATCAATTATTCAACACTTTGATTGTGCATATCAACAAGAATTATATCATCACCATCACATGTTTAAAGTTGACAAAGCACTCTTTTAAGACTTTCTTGTGCTAGCAACTTTTTTTTCAAAATCAAGGACAAACACAAAACTTAACCAAGATAATTTCTTTACACAAACGTAAACTTAAGCACACTAAAAAAACAGAATTTTTAATTAAACCAAAATGAAATTATCATAACCAATGTCATGGTGTAAAGACACCCAAAATGTATTCGCCGGAGCACCAAAGTTCTGCAACAACAAAATTTGTCAAAGCGACCCAAAAGTACTTACTACTACTAAATAAACTGAAATAAAATACTCAAAGTAAATAACAAAGATAAAGATATTCGTCACTTTATAGTCAAGCCCCTAATTCAGCAAATCATGCAACTCATCATGCATCTCTTCATCGCCATCACCATCACCATCAGCTCCACCATCAGGTCCATACGCTTCATTATCTTCCTCCTTCGAAAAGAAAGCTCTCTTGTCCATAGGCCAATTTGCATAGCTGTCATAATTCGCACGAGTAAGAAACAATAGTAACTTCCTGCGGAGTAGTCTGAAACTGATACAACTGCTGCATACAATTAAAGTTAAATTCAGATGATCTTTGGTAAGCTTCGGTCATATCCCACGAGTAGTTAAACGCCACTCGCATCCTTGGATCCCAAGTAGAAAAATCAAGTGCCTCGGATGGCTCACTTGCCTGTGCCTGAGACGACTCACCCTCATTTGCACCTTTCTTCTTCTGACTTAATTTTCCCTTACAATACCTCTCAATGTAATCATCATTAACCACTCCCCTCACTTTCTAATTTATGACATCAGGCATGATCACCTACTTCTTTAGACACAAATCGGTAACCAAGCAAGGAAAAATAATGGGAGCACTACAATGTATCTCGGGTGGCCGAAGCTACTGCCTACTGCTGTCTTTTGTTTCTTTCCTCCAGTAATTTTGGTCTTGGGAGCCATCTGCGTAAAAGCGACAAGACAAAAAAAGGAATACCTCTATTTGTCAGAAACATTTAAACAAAAAATAATAACAAGAAGGAAATTAAAAAAAAATAGACAACATAAAAAAATGAAGCTGCAGAAAATTGCAGATTTTTGGCTTTTAGCCCCAACCTCACTCGACGAAGCTGAAGCGAGGCTTCGCCTCAAGCTCGCCGGGCAAATCTTGCGCAATCCTGAAATTATGAAGAATGTAGGGTTCTTTTTTTTCAAAACAAAATCTTCACAATCAACAGAACACTTCACAAAATTAATAAGAACAACATGAATGCTATTCTAAAGTTCAACATCAACAACCTAACAACATGTTTCTAACCCTAATCTAAATAATTAAAAAGAACATAAAGAGATTAAGAAATAAAAGCATACCTGGATTGGGTGTGATGAAGTGAGAGTGAGAGTTAGGGTTTGAAATGAAGGTGAGAGGGAAATTAGAGTGATAGTGAAAAATAATGTGGGTGGGTCACTTAATATGGGCCCAAGAAAAATATATATTTTTCCTCAGAAACCAAATAGCCAGTTGAGTGCCCACGCATGCTTTTCCTAGCGAAGCAAGAGTGAAGGGCTAGCAAACCAAGTTTCGGCCGGCGAAACATTCCTTCGCCCGACAAATTACACCAGAAACTACCATTTTGCTACTGCAAGGCTGCTATTATTTTTTAAACAAATTTCAACGGTTTTCTATCCACATGATTAAACACTTAAAATAATTGAAACAAAATACTTACAACATTAGGGTGCCTCCCAACAAGCACTTTGTTTAACGTCGTTTGAGCTCGACGGTTCGTGGTGACTTTGAGGATCACCAAGAGAAATAACGCAAACTTCGTGATCAAATTCACCTCCAAGATAGATTTTTAGCCTTTGTTCATTCACAGTCCAATTTTCTTCAGTCTTTGGATCCTCTAACACAACTTCCACATAGTGGTTCACTTCTTTGATCAAGAAGGTCCCGACCATTTAGATTTCAACTTTCTCGAAAAAAGCTTTAACCAATAATTGAATAGAAGCACCATTTGGCCAATTTGAAACTCTTTTTGATGAACCTTCTTGTCATGATAGACTTTAACCCTTTCTTTATAGAGCTTGCTTGAATGATTGTGCCTCATTTCCTCTAATTCACGAAGTTGGACTTTTCTTTTCTCACCGGCCAAGTTAGGATCATAATTCAAGAGTTTAAATGCCCAAAGAGCTTTATGCTCCATTTCAACCAGTAAATGACAAGTTTTGTCGTAAACCAATTGAAATAGAGTTAAACTAATGGGAGCTTTGTAAGCGATACGATACACCCACAAAGCTTCATCAAGCTTTTGAGACCAATCCTTTCTCGAACTTGACACGGTCTTTTCCAAAATTCTTTTCACTTCTATATTTGAAACCTCAGCTTAACCATTCGTTTGTGGGTGGTATGGGGTTACCACTTTATGCTTTACACCATAATGTTCCAAAATGTTTTCAAGTGGTGCATTGTATAAGTACGAATTGCCATCACTAATTAACACTCGAGGCATGCCAAAACAGAAAAGATGTTTTTTTAATAAATTTAATCATTGTTTTGCCATCGGCCTTTTGTGAAGCTATTGCTTCCACCCACTTCAAAACATAATCAACTACAACCAGAATGTATTCATTGGCAAAAGATGGAGGAAATGGTCCAATGAAATCTATACCTCAACAATCAAAAACTTTAACTTCCAATATACTTTGTAAGGGCATCTCATCTAGTTTCCCAATTTCGCCACTTCTTTGGCAAATGTCACAATTCTTAGCATGAAGGTTTGCATCTTTAAATAGGGATGGCCAATAAAAGCCCGACTGGAAGAATTTTGTTGTCGTCCTTAAACCATTGTTGTCGCCCGATCATGGTGGTGAATTTGAAAACAAATATTTTGAAAAATATTTTAAAGAAAATGGCATTGCACATGATTTCTCCTGCCCTAGAACTCCTCAACAAAATGGATTTGTAGAGAGGAAAAATAGAACATTACAAGAAATGGCAAGAACCATGATCAACGAGACGAATCTTGCAAAACATTTTTGGGCAGAAGTAGTGAATACAGCTTGTTATATTCAGAACAGAGTGTCAGTTAGACCTCTTCTGGAGAAGAATCCTTATGAACTGTGGAGGAATAGAAAGCCCAACATTTCTTATTTCCATCCTTTTGGATGTGTATGTTTTATGTTGAATACTAAAGAGAATCTGAACAAGTTTGATTCTAAAGCACAAAAGTGTTTCATGCTTGGGTATTCTGAACGCTCTAAAGGCTACAAAGTATACAATACTGAGACACAGATTGTGGAAGAATCAATTCATGTTAGATTTGATGATAAGCTTGGCATTCAAAAGCCAAAGCAGTTTGAAAATTTTGCAGATAGAGAAGTCACTCTCACAGACTCTGAAGACTCAGAGGAAGAAAAGGCTCAAGCAGAAGCAATGCCAGATGTAACTCCATTGGCTGCTCAGATGAACAATTTGAATATTTCTGAAGAACCAAATGTTAAAGGATCATCCAGAATCAAAGCCTCTCACCCAGAGGAGATGATTATTGGAAAGAAGGATGACCCTATCAGAACAAGGTCATTTTTCAGATCATCTGGAACATCACTTTTTGGGTTGGTGTCTATCATTGAACCAACTTCTGTGGATGAGGCTCTGAACGATAATGATTGGATACTTGCTATGCAAGAAGAGCTAAATCAATTCACCAGGAATGACGTCTGGGATCTGGTTCCAAGAGAAAAATGTTCCAACATCATTGGAACTAAATGGGTCTTCAGAAACAAACTAAATGAGCAAGGAGAAGTTGTAAGAAACAAAGCAAGGCTATTTTCTCAAGGATATAGTCAGCAAGAAAGAATTGACTACACAGAGACTTATGCTCCTGTGGCCAGGTTAGAGTCTATACGACTACTCATTTCTTTTGCTGCACAAAATAACATCACTCTGTATCAGATGGATGTTAAGAGGGTCTTCTTAAATGGTATTATAGAAGAGGAAGTTTATGTTCATCAACCTCCTGGCTTTGAAAATGATAAATTTCCAGAACATGTTTTTAAACTTAAGAAATCACTCTATGGTTTAAAACAAGCTCCCAGAGCTTGGTATGAGAGATTAAGTAATTTTCTTCTGGAAAAGAATTTTATCAGAGGCAAAGTGGACACAACTCTCTTCTGTAAATCATTTAAGAAAGACTTGTTAATTTGTCAAATTTACGTAGATGATATTATATTTGGATCTACCAACATTACGCTGGGAAAGGAGTTTGCTCTATCTATGCAGGCTAAATTTGAGATGAGCATGATGGGAGAACTCAGATTCTTTTTGGGCATCCAAGTCAATCAAACTCCAGAAGGCACCTACATACATCAGACTAAGTATGTGAAGGAGCTTCTGAAGAAGTTTAATATGATTGAAAGAAAATTAGCTAAAACTCCAATGCATCCTACAAGCACTCTTGGAAAGGAAGAGGTAAGTAAGAAGGTAGATCAAAAGCTCTACAGAGGTATGATTGGATCTCTTTTGTATTTGACTGCTTCTAGACCTGACATTCTATTCAGTGTTTGTCTGTGTGCTAGATTCCAATCAGATCTTAGAGAATCTCACTTAACAGCTTTTAAGAGGATTCTAAGGTATCTGAAAGGTACTACTAACGTGGGTTTGTGTTACAGAAGATATGATGACTATAAATTAGTTGGATTCTGTGACGCTAACTATGCTGGAGACAGAGTAGAGCGTAAGAGTACTTCTGGAAGCTTCCAGTTTCTTGGAAGTCATCTGATCTCTTGGTTCAGCAAGAAGCAACCCACAATTGCGCTTTCAACAACAGAAGCAGAATACATTGTTGCTGCTGGTTGTAGCACTCAGATGCTCTGGATGAAGAGTCAACTAGAAGACTATTAGATCCATGAGAGTAACATTTCAATCTTTTGTGATAATACTTCTACTATATGCTTGTCTAAAAATCCTATTTTACACTCTAAGGCAAAGCATATAGAGATAAAACATCACTTCATCAAAGACTATGTTCAGAAGGGAATTATCAGTTTAAACTTTGTTGATACAGATCATCAATGGGCTTATAATTTTACAAAACCCCTTGCTGAAGATAGATTTAAATTTATTCTGAAAAATATAAGTATGGATTTCTGTCCAGAATAAAATGTTTATCAGAAGAAAATTTCCTCAGATGAAAAATGTTTTAACTCTGAAGTATTACATCTATTTATTTATTGTTTAATATTTTATTTATTGTGTGCAAATCTGAACTAACAAGCCTCAGAGGATCTGAACGTTGGCTAACGTTTCATTTCTCAAAGAAGTTTCAGAAGCACATGCAAGCAAACACATGTAACTCTGAATCTGAAAAGGTGGAGTGCACATTACTGAAATGACGTTTGAGGTACTGTTTTTGAATATTGAGTTTCTCGTTTCCCCCCAAATTGTCAGAATCATTAATTGCTTGAAATGATTATATTCTTTTTATTAAATACTAAGTGGAAACATGTTGAACGTGTGACTCTTGTGTGCCCTAATTTCTTCTATAAATACCACAACACTTCACTTCTCACACTTTTCACTCTTTCACACTCTTGTATGCATTTCTGTCTATTTCATTGCTTTCATCTCTCTCCCAAACCCAAAACCGTTCGTAACCCTAAAACTCTCTCAAGAACAACAATGGCTACTTCTTCATCAACTTCTGCTCAGTTTCAATCAACCATGGTTGTTGTTTCTTCCTCTAACATGGGTGTTGTTGCTTTCAAAGAACCTGTTAGAACTCTACTCACACCAGTTGACAAACTTGAAGTCTTGTGTGAATCTATTGTGAACTTTGAATCAATTGCTGAAAATGGGTTTGATCTTCGTCCCATTGTTGATGCTCAATGCTGGACAAAGTTCTTTGACGAAATTTATCTATGAACCGAGCATAATGTCTATCATTGTCTTTCTTGGTTGGAGCATGAGGATAAGACAAGTTTTGAATTGGAATTGAACTCAAATTCTCTTTCCCCTTTTTAATTTTTTTTCTTTTTCTCTACATCTTCTTTCACATGGTTCTCATTTTAAACTAATTTCTCCTTTTCATTGTTTTAAACTTCTACCTCATCATATTTTCTTCCTCCACAATCTTATCATTTTTTTATTCCTCTACAATATCATCATTTTTAACATTATCATTTTTTTCTTCTCCACTTACCTCTCTTCCACTCCTAGTCACAATGACTTTGCAATATTCATTTAGATTGATTTGAGTATTAGTGGAAAAGGATGGACCTGATTGTTTATCGGTTAATTGTTTCGCAAGTTGCCCAACTTGGTTTTCAAGATTCTTGATTGATGCCTCATTACTCTCTTGGTTAGCCATTGCCATTTTCACTTGATTGAGAGTTTCTTCTAACTTTGAACTTCTACCTTGAGGTTGTGTAGGTTGATAAGGATTTTGACGGTTTAATATGTTGGCATCTTGTTTCCAACCTTGTTGTTGATAACCTTAATTACCTAATTGTTGGTAACCTTGGTTGTTTCAATAAGGTTGTCGAGGTTGATACCCTTGGTTTTGATTTCTCGCATAATTTACATCTTCCACAACTGGAGGACAATACCCAGAAGGGTGATCTCCTTTATAAAACTCACAACTTGCTTTTTGATGGGAATTTCTTGCATTTCTTTAATTTTTTATGGAAGATTTGACATTTGTTGTGTCAACAACTCCACTTGTTGTGAAAGTAATTTATTTTGCGCAAGGATCACATCATTTGTTCCCAACTCTATCATTCCCAGTTTTCGTTGAGTTGTACCACGGTGGTGATTTCCTTGGTGATCATTCAATGCCATCTTATCAATGACGGCTACCGCATCTTTCGCATTCTTTTCCATAAACAAACCACCCGCGGTAGCGTCTAACAAAGTTTTATGAACAGATTGGAACTATTTTCTAAAAATGTGCACTTTTGTTAATTCATCAAAACTGTGGCCCTTACATTTTTGTAACATGGATTTGAACCTCTCCCAAGCTTCATCGAGAGATTCATTCCCGCCTTGAGTGAATACCGCAATTGCCATCTTTGCTTCCATGAATCGATTGTGTGGAAAAAGTCATTCAAGGAACTTTTCTTCTAACAAATTCCAATCCGTTATAACCAAAGTTTATCGATCAAGATACCATTCCTTTTCCTTCCTAATTAAGGAATGCGGAAAGAGTCTCTTGAACAATGATTCTTCTTCAGCTTCCGACACTCCTATTACACCCGAAATTTCATAAAATTTTGTGAGATGAATGAAAGGATTCTCATGATCCATACCGGTACAAAGGATTTTGGTATAGAAGCGTAAGAATTCTAGTCTTCATCTCAGAATGCTTACCGTTGTGGGAATTGAGTGCAAACTAAGCAGTGTGCCTTGGACTATTGATACATGGTGTTAAAGTAGGGGGCGATGGTGGTGGAAGTGGATCTTCCATGTTTGGCGGTTGAAATTCTAGTAACAGACAGTCGATGTTATATCAGATGTTATGACATCCGCTTCTGAACAGATTATTAACCTTAGCAATAAACAAGTAACGAAAACAGTAAAGAACACATGAAATTGTTTACCTAGTTTGGTGCAAATCACACCTACTCTGAGGGCTACCAAGGCAGGGAGGAAATCCACTATAAGCAATGTTAATTCAGAGCTAAACTACCAGTTTGCAATCTTCACTTAAGACCTACCCAATGCAATTTCAATCTAACTCTAGACCTGAGTTCCTACTCACTCTCCCTCAATCACAGTAGTGATATCAATCAAATAACGAACATATTCAAAAGGAAGACACACTTCAAACAAATCTTGATCTTTCTTAAAAGATTCAATAAAGAGATATAGCACTCGTGCTTAACAGCTTAGAGTGACACAACCAAAATACAACTCAAAAAACCACACTAGTCCAATACAATCACTAGAAAACCTAAGACAAAAACACACGTAAATACACAAACAAAATTCTTCACTCCAACAAAATCTCCCTCTCTTCAGTAAGGATTGCCACTCTTCTTTATATGCAGCGCATGAGCCTTGGGCCTAAGTAGCATAAATTAGGTTTAACAAAGTTAATCAAATCTCCACAATTCAAGGTGCTAAAAAATAGGCCATATGTGTTTCCTTTCATGATCAGCACTGAATAGAAAGTTTCCTAAAATTTAGCCTGAGATAAATAAGAAAACATAACAGAAAACAAAACAGCGCCCATGCTGGAAGATACCGATGTCACAACATTCAGCTTGACATCTAATACACAAGTATGTCATGACATCAGTCAAGACATCTACACACATAACAATGTTTTACCATAAAATGCAGCCAATCAATCAGATTTGATTTAGCAAATCAAATCTAACCAAATCAATCTCCAAAACAACAATTGATCTTCTGATATTAAATCCAAATCAAATCCAATATGATCCATAGAAGATGCAACAACTACGCCTTTACTCACAAAATAAAATCACGCATATTCCACAGCAGATATGTGCAGCCAGCTTGCATAAAAAGATATGCTCACACATACATTCATACAAAATGTTCTGGATCATGAATGTCAAGACATTTGGTTTGACATCATGAGAAAACCTGTTACGCAGCACAAAATGCCACCTGCTAATTCTGACTACAAATGTCACGACATCTTGTAGGACATCCTGTGATTACACTTAGTTTTACCAAAATTCCTGCCAATCTAGAACTAACAAACTCCCCCTTTGGCAAATTTTGGCTAAAAAAAATCACAAGATCAAAACATCATAAAAGAGTACAGTACAGCAGAAAAAAAACTCCAAATCAAGGGAAGTAAAAACAAATAAACTCCCCCTCAACAAATGCACAACAAACCATTCAAATCAGCCCAAAAAAAAAACAGCCCATAAACACAAACTACTAGCCACCTGTAGAGCACAACCTATCCAAGCACAAGCAACTAGGCTACTACTAAGTTCCAACAAGGAACACAACTAACATATAACAGGATCAACAACCTATTAACAACAAAAGAGCAACATCAGCAGCTCATCAGCAGCTACCATCTTCACATCTGCTCAGCACACCAGCAAAACACGCCTGAACAAGGTATACAATCAGAGCGACAACATAGCACATCTTCCACCTGTTTAGGGACATACACCAAGCTGTATATCATACAACTACTTAGCTGTAAAACTACTTCTCCGCCTTTTTAGCCATAATCTAAGATCATAAACTAAGGGATTAGCATTAATCAAAATAGTCAGAAACAATTGCTATAAGTCCTCATAAATGCAAATTCCCAACTTGCTTCTTAAATTCTCAAATTGAGTAGCATCTAGAGCTTTTGTAAAAATGTCAGCAAGTTATAGTTCAGTGGCCACATGCTCCAGGGTAATCACTTTGTCTTCCGCAAGATCTCTTATGAAGTGATGTCTGATATCAATATGCTTGGTTCTGATATGCTGAATTGGATTCTTGGAAATATTGATGGCACTAAGATTACATAGTATAATGTCATGACATCCTGAGTGACATTGTATTCAGTTAACATTTGCTTCATCCAGACCAGTTGGGAACAACTGCTACCAGCTACTATGTATTCAGCTTCAGCAGTGGATAAGGAGACACAGTTTTGCTTCTTGCTGAACCATGATATGAGGTTGTTCCCTAAGAAGAAACATCCACCAGATGTGCTTTTTCTGTCATCAGCACTCCAAGCCCAATCAACATCATAATACCCAGATAGAATAGGGTCACACCCATGAGAATAAATCATACCATAATCACAAGTTCCATTCATATATTTGAGAATCCTCTTGACTTGATTTATGTGACTCACTTTGGGATCTGCTTGATATCTTGCACACACACCAACTGCAAAGGCAATATCAGGTCTACTAGCAGTTAGATATAGCCAGCTTACAATCATGCTTCTATACAAGCTTTGTTCAACACTAGTAATGAAATTCTAGTAACAGACAGTCGATGTTATATCGGATGTTATGACATCCACTTCTGAACAGATTATTAAACTTAACAGTAAATAAGTAACGAAAGTAGTAAAGAACACATGGAAATTTTTACCCAGTTCAATGCAAATCACACCTACTCTAAGGGCTACCAAGCCAGGGAGGAAATCCACTATAAGCAGTGTTAATTCAGAGCTAAACAACCAGTTTGCACTTTTCACTTAAGACCTACCCAATGCAATTTCAATCTAACTCTAGACCTGAGTTCCTACTCACTCCTCCTCAATCTCAGCAGTGATATCAATCAAATAATAAACAGATTCAAAAGGAAGACACACTTCAACAAAATCTTGATCTTGCTTAAAAGCTTCAATTAAGAGACATAACACTCTTGCTTATAAGCTTAGAGTGACACAACCAAAACACCACTCAAAAACCACACTAGTCCAATACAATCATCAAGGTGATAATTGCTTGGCTCACAAGAAAACCTAAGGCAAAAACACACGTGAAGATATAAACACCCAAACAGAATTCTTCACACCAAAATCTCTGAGTCTTTAGTAAGGATTGCCACTCTTCTTTATATGCAGCGCACGGGCCTTGGGCCTAGGTAGCATAAATTAGGTTTAACCAAGTTAATCCAATCTCCACAATTCAAGGTGCTAAAAAATAGGCCACAGGCGTTTCCTAAAATATAACCTGAGATAAAGTAGGAAACCTAACAGAAAACAAAATAGCGTCCATGCTGGCAGATACCTGATGTCACAACATTCAGCTTGACATCTAATAAACTCTATATTTATCTAAGCAAACATATCCTGCAGAACACTACACAAGTATGTCATGACATCAGTCAAGACATCTACACATATAACAATGTTTTACCACAAAATGCAGCCAATCAAGAACATCTACAAATTCCCCCTTTGGAAAATTTTTGGCTAAAACAACTTGTCACCATATCAGAGAACACATGCAGCAGAAAAGAGCATAACACACAGCAATCATGCAGAATAGCTAATACACTACCAATCAATAAAACCTGTTGTACTACCATATCAAAAACAATTATACTACCATCACACTCAACTTCAAGAACAGGAACACAACATATCAAAACAGAATAGTTGATCACATAAGATTTGTTCTAGGATAAGAAACTGTTCTGGGGTGACATCCTACTCCCCCTGTTTGGCCATAAATGTTGCCAAAGCAACTACGAAATTTAGATTAAGTGCAGACCATGATCAAAAATAAAAAATTTTCATAAGTGCTCTAGTCATCAGACTCAGAGCCATCACTAGCACCATCACCATCATTTTCTTCATCAGTGCCATCATCAGGACTGGCAGTTGCTTCTTCTTTGTCTGATTTAGCTTCATTGTCATTGCCTTCCTCAGAACCATCATCTTGCTCATCCTCATCGTTGTCAGCAAGCTCAGCATCTTCATCTATCTCAAGTGAGCTGATCAACTTTTCAAGAGTCAGCTTTCTTGTCTCCAGCTCCTTGCAGGTCTCCTTGAGCATAACAATGACTTCAGCTTTACCTGTTTTTGAGCTCCCCTTGGAAGTCTCAGCAGAAGTCATGACAATGTCAGGAACGTGAGTTCCTTGAAACAGCTCATGGTGAAAGGACAGTGGACTTTCTCTCTTGCACACATAGTCATTTTCATTTAGAATATTAGGATACTGGTTCAATATGATACCACATATAATAGATGGGAAAGCAATATGGCCTTTCACACTGTAACTTCCTGCATGCTTCATTGTTTGATCAAAGATGTAGGAGACATAATCAAACTTTGTCTTGGTTCCAATAGTATATATGAATTTTCCCAGGATAGTAGCAATAGTGGATTTGTGGTTTGTGGGCACCCAGTTTACAGCTCCAATCTTATGCAACATTGTATACTTCACACTTATCTTACTAGCAACCAATTTCCTTTTCAAGGGCCAGCTTTTGACCTAGTTGGCAGTGATGACTTGACAGACTTTATGGTCAGAAGTAGCAAGATCAGGTTGAGCTTCATCAGATCTTTATAGATAATTGTTGATAACAGTTGAGGAGAAGGTGACACACTTTCCTCTCACATACACTTTTCTAAAATCCTTTGAATTTCTAATAGCACCATCTTCTGATAGATTCACAATGAACTCCTTCACCAGAATTTCATAACACTTAGAAAAATGGGTAACAGTCTTCATTAACCCAACTTCATGAATCAGATCCATGATTTCCTTACACTCAAGAGCACTCTGAGCCAACTCCCTTTCCAAGGCCAACTTCTTCTGGAAAACATACTTCCACCTGTTGACACTAGAAGGATAATGAAAAGAGATATTATCAATAGGTACCTCAGGCACACTAGCAGCAAGCTTGCTAGTTGTTGGCTTCTTCTTGGGAGGGATGTCAGTGACATCATGAGCAACATCAGAGTCCGAGTCAAATTTAGCAATTATTTTAGCCTTTCTTTTCTTTGGAACCACCTTACTCCAAGATTTTGTAGGGCCAACAGAAGTACTTTTTGCCACATTTTTCTTCTTGGGAGGACTTTGAGCAGCAGTCTTCTTTGCTTTCCTAGTCATGAGCCTTTTGTCCATGCTAGGGTTGATAGATGCTATTAGTTCATTATCTGAGTAGTCATCAAGATTCACCACATTTTCAGTATCAGCATTGCTATTAATTTCCTTAGCAACATTACGATCTTCATCAACATCATCATTCTAAACACTATCATCATCGTTACCAGCTTGTACATCATCATCATGCATAGCATCATCATTACCAGTTTGAACATCCTCATCCTCATCAACAATTTGAACATTATCATCATTCTCAACAGTTTTAACATTATCGTCATTCTTTCCTAAGGACGTATTCATAATTTCAACATCTTGATTAACATCAGTTTCTTGATTAAGGTGGGGTTCAGGAACCTCAGTTTAAGAGGGATGGATATCCCAGGCACATCATGTTATTCATTCAAGATACTAGAGACTAAGTTTGCAATAGCATTATGAACATACCTAGAGCCTTCCCTAGTCGTGTCCTCATGAGGGGCGGAGGATGAAGTGTGAGAAGCCTTACGCGATACTGATTCTTTGGGTCTTCTTACATGTGGAGTTCGTGGCTTCTTCACATTCAGATCTTCTGGGTTCACCATTCACAGAGGTGCAACATCAAGAACCTGATTAAGGTTGATAGGATCAGTTCTTGGAACAGAGTCAGGATCAGAAGGGAGGACATTTTCTTGGGGGAGAGAGAGTCCGGTTGTTGAGACATTTTGGATGACTTCGATAATGTGAGTGAGAGTTTTCTATGGTTTTTGAGGAAAGTATGGAAGATGAAGGAGTGGTATGGACAACAAATGAAGCAGAGGTACCATGTATAGGTGCTAGAGTGATATGATTGCAAAAGGAGAGGGAACTTAAAATTTTGACCAATCAGCAGATGATTAATATTTAAACTGTTCAAAATATAATTCCCAAATAACATTAATTTCTATAATTCCTCATAGAGACAAATTCCCAACTTGCTTCTTAAATTCTCAAATTGAGTAGCATCTAGAGCTTTTGTAAAACTGTCAGCAAGTTGTAGTTCAGTAGCCACATGCTCCAGGGTAATCAATTTGTCTTCAACAAGATCTCTTATGGAATGATGTCTGATATCAATATGCTTGGTTCTGCTAGGCTGAATGGGTTATAGTATAATGTCATGACATCCTGAGTAACATTGATAACCTGACATTCACCACCGACTTTTCCTTCATCAATTGTTAGCTTTGGAATTCCTCTCACTACTTCCTTGGATATGATCTTTTTCATCCTTCTTAGATGAATATGTCCAAGTTTTTGATGCCACAGTTTAACCTCCTTTTCTTCTTTGGCCATAGAACAAACAGTGGAGTTATTTGAGACTTTAGGCTCCCATAAGTAGCAATTGTCTTTAGAACTAGATCCCCTCATGACTTCCTCATTTTATCCATTGGTGACAACACATTCTTCTTTAGTGAATCTAACATTGAATCCTTGATCACATATCTGACTGATACTAATAAGGTTTACAGTCATTTCTTTCACCAGCAAAATATTATCTAGGTCTGGAACTCCAGGACAATCTAGTTTTCCAACACCTTTGATTTCCCCTTTAGCTCCATCACCAAAGGTCACATAACTAGTGGAATGAGGTTTGATGTCCACCAATAAGTTCTTTATTCCAGTCATATGTTTTGAGTAGCCACTATCAAAATATCAGTCTTCTTTGGCTGATACCCTTAGAGAGGTATGAGCTATTAGAGCAACATCCTTAGCAACCCATTGTTGTTTCTTGATAAGAGTATCCTGTTTGGGTTTGACTTGATGAGTATGGCTGGGAAATCCATACAGCCTGAAGCAAAAAGGCTTTATGTGTCCAAATCCTCCACAGTAGTGACACCTCCACCTTTGGAATTTTCTCTTTGTCTGGTTCATGCTTCTGTTCCCATGATGTTGAGACATCGGTCTTGACATCCGGTTTGACATATGATCTTCAGGTTTTGACCTTTTGAACCCCAAGGTGGATCCCTGTTCACCAACAAAACCTATTCCAGACATGTCTCTTGCTTTCTAACCAACTTGTAGAATTTCTTCCAGAGTGTCAGTTCCATTGTTTAACATCCTGATAGACTTTGACATCTGATCAAGTTTGGAATTCAACAAATTGACCTCACTGTTAAGTGATTCTATGGTTGCAAGATGCTCTTTCTTCTCAGCCTTCAACTCCTTTATGAGTTTCTTTTGCTCTTCCCCTTGTTGGCACACTTCTGCACTTCTGATACACAACTTTTTATATGAGGCTGCAAGTTCATCAAAAGTCATCTCATCTTCACTAGAATCATCATCAGATACACAAACACTAGTTAGTGCAATGACATGTTTTGCAGATTCTTCTTTTGATCCACTCTCAAAATCTCCATCAGACAAGGTGATAAATAGACCTTTGTTTTGCTTCTTGAGGTAAGTCGGACATTAAGCTCTAATGTGACCATAGCCCTCACATCTATGGCACAGAATTCCTTTGCCTTGGTTGGACTTTTCTTCAGATTTAACACTTCTGCTGGTGTTAGAGGGGATGTTCTTGACATTAGGTCTGATCTTCTGATCTATTGTTTTTATAAGTCTATTGAATTGTCTTCCAAGCATAGCTATAGCTTCTGATAGATTTTCCTCAATTCCACCATTGCCTTCATCTGAGTCCTCTTCAGTATTTGATACAAAAGCTATGCTTTTATTCTTCTTTTTAGCATTTTCACACATTCCCATCTCGAAGGTTTGGAGGGAACCAATGAGTTCATCAACCTTCATGTTGCTGATATCTTGAGCCTCTTCTATAACATTAACCTTCATGGCAAATCTCTTGGGCAATGATCTGAGAATCTTTCTTACAAGTTTTTCTTCAGACATTTTCTCTCCTAAGGCTCCTGAGGTATTGGAAATCTCAAGAATATTCATGTAGAAATCATGAATGGTCTCATCCTCTTTCATCCTTAGATTCTCAAACTTAGTAGTCAGCATCTGTAGTCTAGACATCTTCACCTTGGAGGTACCTTCATGAGTTGTTTTGAGAGTATCCCAAACCTCTTTGGCCAGTTCACAGTGATGCACAAGTCTGAAGATATTCTTATCTATCCCATTGAATAGAGCGTTCAAGGCCTTAGAATTTCCAAGAGCCAAAGCTTCTTGCTCTTTACTCCACTCTTCTTCAGGTATTAGCACAGTTGATCTATCTTTCTCTGTCTTCACTGGATGTTCCCATCCTGAGTTAGATGCTCTCCAGGCCTTGCTATCTAGAGATTTCAAGAATGCTATCATCCGAGGTTTCCAGTAGTCATAGTTAGATCCATCCAGAATGGGTGGTCTATTCGCAAATCCTACATCCTTGTCCGTAGTACCAGAATTTATCGTCCCTAGATCTCACCCAAAAAATAACAGGCAGGGTGCCTGCTCTGATGCCAATTGAAATTCTAGTAACAGACAGTCGATGTTATATCGGATGTTATGACATCCGCTTCAGAACAGATTATTAAACTTAGCAGTAAACAAGTAATGAAAGCAGTAAAGAACACATGAAACTATTTACCTAGTTCGGTGCAAATCACACCAACTCTAGGGGCTACCAAGCCAGGGAGGAAATCCACTATAAGTAGTGTTAATTCAGAGCTAAACAACCAGTTTGCACTCTTCACTTAAGACCTGCCCAATGCAATTTCAATGTAACTCTAGACCTGTGTTCCTACTCACTTCCCCTCAATCACAACAGTGATATCAATCAAATAACGAACAAATTCAAAAGGAAGACACACTTCAAACAAATGATCTTGCTTAAAAGCTTCAATCAAGAGACATAGCACTCGTGCTTAACAGCTTAGAGTGACACAACCAAAATACAACTCAAAAAACCACACTAGTCTAATACAATCATCTAGGTGATAATTGCTTGGCTCACTAGAAAACCTAAGACAAAAACACACATAAACACACAAACAAAATTATTCACTCCAACAAAATCTCCCTCTCTTCAGTAAGGATTGCCACTCTTCTTTATGTGCAGCAGATGGGCCTTAGGCCTAAGTAGCATAAATTAGGTTTAACCAAGTTAATCTAATCTCCACAATTCAAGGTGCTAAAAAATTGGCCATAGGTGTTTCCTTTCATGATCAGCACTGAATACAAAGTTTCCTAAAATACAATCTGAGATAAATAAGAAAACATAATAGAAAACAAAACAGCGCCCATGCTGGCAGATACCGATGTCACAACATTCAGCTTGACATCCAATAAACTCTGTATTAGCTAACCAAACATATCCTGCAGAACACTACACAAGTATGTCATGACATCAGTCAAGACATCTACACACATAACAATGTTTTACCACAAAATGCAGCCAATCAATCATATTTGATTTAGCAAATCAAATCTAATCAAATCAATCTCCAAATATGCAATTGATCTCAATCTCCAAAACAACAATTTATCTTCTGATATTAAATCCAAATCAAATCCAATCTGATCCATAGAAGATGCAACAACAACGCCTTTACTCGCAAAATAGACTAACGCAGATTCCACAGTAGATATGCGCAACCAGCTTGCACAAAAAGATATGCTCACACATACATTCATACAGAATGTTCTGGATCATGAATGTCAAGACATCTGGTTTGACATCATGAGAAAACATGTTACACAACACAAAATGCCACCTGCTAGTTCTGACTACAGATGTCACAACATCTTGTAGGACATCCTATGATTACACTTAGTTTTACCAAAATTCCTGCCAATCAAGAACTAACAGCGGTGGTAGAGGTGTAGAACTAGAACTTTCTTCTCTTTCTCGTCTTTCCTTGGCAAGTTGCCTCCTCCGTCTAGTTTTTCTATTCAACTTACGTGCAATTCTTTCAATCTCAGGATCAAAAAGAAGTTGATCTGCAGGTAATTTTCTTCGCATAAACAGACTCTGCAAAACTTAACCAAATAAATAAAGAAGCACAAGAAGAAAAAAAAGAACAGAGGTAGACAAGGTTTAAAACTTATCAACCATTGAAATGCTTGCAATATCAAACAAAAAACCCCGACAATGGTGCCATTTTGTTGAAACAATATTAATATGGGTTTTTGTTATCGTATCCGCAGGGATTGTGTGATATTACCGCCATTCTACAATTGGAATTGTTTTAAACAGAGAACATAAAAAGTGTTTGGTTTGATTTCGTAACGCAACGATTTCATAAAAAGTTATAATCAACGGTAAAAAGTTTCGGTTTTAAATGATTGGTAAAAACATGTCAAGATTAGGGTATGATAATCCAATTCATACATATTTTCTTAACAAAGCATGTGAACTCATTAACAATAAATACAACCATATATCTTCTCAAGATGTTTCATCTCTAAAACAAATTGTGAATTTTATCATATTGATCCTTAGATGATCTCTCAACCTAACTATCAATATGATAACATTAAAGGATTGATATTAGTGAATATCAACTCACAAAACTATCTCTAGACTTTATTTATTGAAAAATGAAAAAGCTAGGTCAATAGTTGAAACGTATCTCACAATAATGATCTAACACAAATATAGAATAAAAACAAGGTTTTTCACGATATATTCATCACCAACTTGTTCACATACAACATATAAACAGAAATACATACAAAAGTGAGGATTATATACCTCTAATCTTAACACAAGGAGATATTTAGCTACCCATAACCATGGTAGCTTGAGCAACAAGTATCAAACAAAGCTTTTGGAGCATCAAACTTGAAAGGATCAAAGATTGAAGCTTAAAAGCTTTAATTTCTAAGTAAAAATGAAGATGACTTTTTCTCTCTTCACAAAAGTTTCTACGTTACAAAAGATTATTAAAAAGTAAGTTATGTTCCAACAAATATCACAAAGTATTAAAATATACATGTTCTGCCTAGAAAAATTCGCCAGGCGAAACTCTTTAGTAAATCCACATGACAAAAACAGTGCAAGAGAGCTGAGAAAAATATCTGAACTCGTCAGGCGAAATAAAGCTTCACCAGGAGAATTCCTTTCGCTCCTCAATCGCCTGACGAATCTTCCAGCGAACCAATTCTAGTAGCTACTGGAATTTTGAGTTTCCTTCACCCGATCTCTCGCCTGGGCTTCGCCGGGAAAAACTGTCCTTTCGCCTCTCCTTTGCCAGATGAATGTGGTGATTTCTTTGACGCGCACATTTGTTCGATTATTTACTTTTTCTTCTGATTTTTATGCAACCTTTTTATATAAAATGCTGAAAAACTAACAAATATATTAAAAATACCAAATATATACATTGACGTAAGAATCACT